>APFE031644192.1:96569-138645 GCA_000404065.3 Pinus taeda | reverse complement strand
TACTTGAAGAAGCCAAGTACACATCCCCACCTTCATCTGAGGTGGTTTTCGCCTCTGTAGAAGGAGCATCATCAAATCCCTTTCCTTTATCAGGAGCTTTAGATTTACAGTCCCTTTTGTAGTGCCCTTACTTTATGCATTTCTAGCACACCACCTTTATAGGTTTTCCTAGAGATTTAAATCTCCCTCTAGATTTAGATCTCCCACTCGATGGCTTATTTTTGTTTCTGTTCTAGGACCATCCTCGTACAGACAAGGCATCACCATTCTAGCTCTCCATATTTTTTCGTCTCATCTCCTCTGTTAGCAAGGCTAAGACTATTTCATCAAACTGCAAGGTAGTTGCATTGCTACCTATTGCAATAACCAGTCTATCCCACGCATCTGGTAGAGAACACAACAAACTGATGCACTTATCTTCATTTGAAATTTTAATATCAACAGATGCTAACTGACTTACCACAATATTAAATGCGTTTAGATGCTATGTCACCGAGTCTCCATCTTTCATCCTCAGGTTATACAACTTTTTTTGTAGGAACAGTTTATTCACCAGAGACTTAGGTTGGTACAAAGTCCTTAAATTGTCCCACAAAGATTTCACTGTAGCTTCCCCTGATACATTCAGTAATACTGAATTTGAGACACACAATCGTATTGTGCTCTTTGCCTTCTGATCCAACTTCTTCCATTCTTCATCGGACACTCCCATTGGTTTTGTACCTGGATCTACCTCAATCCACTGATCTTTATCCACCAACAGATCCTCCATCTTGAGTTTCCACAACTGAAAACTCTGACCATAAAATTTCTTGATCTCTATCTTTCCACTGCTCACCATGTTCTTTCACCACTAGAATTGATCTCACAGATCTGCCACTGAACAGGGTCTACCACAGGCCTGAGCGAAACCCCTCAACAACAAAGGCATCCCCTTGAAGCCAAAACAACTCTGATACCAAATGTAGCTTTTAACCTCGTACATAAATTACCTGCATACGAATTGTAAAACACATAAAATAAACAATGCGAGAGCATAACACATAAAACACATATACACAAAGATTTTCCCCTGGATCCCAAAACCGGGACTACCATCATGATTTTTCATTATGTTCCTTTCAATGCTACAACACATATTTATACATGCCGAGGCATCCAATACCATGGACCAAAAACCATTGCGTCCAATACCATGGACCGAAAACCATTGCGTCCAAAAAAAACATGTGCGAAATCATGCACAAAACCATAGGTGGGTCCACCAACCTAACATAGGGTCCAAAACCAAAATTTTTTGGGGCACTGCCCAGGACCCCATAAAGTGGGGATACGGGTACACCTCAAACCCCCATTGACACCCCTGCTACACAATCGACGCAACGAAGAGGGGCTCTGCCCCTCCCTCTCTAACCCCACGGTTAACTACGTGGGCTGGTCATGGAAATAATATAACACAACCCAACATCAACAACTTATTTTCCTATGTTGTTGTTAGAACCTTGAACTATAACTTTGGGGCTTGGTTCTTCTTTGAAACCCAAGAGAACCTTAATGAGAGGGTATCTTTGCTTAACAAGAATCTCACTCAAATCCTTTGTGCTCTCCTCAAGCTTATGGTATTAAGACAATTCTTTATTTGAATTTTCTAAGTCTTGTCTCAATGAGACTACTTCAACTTGTAGTCTTTCATAATAAAATTGTATTTCATCTAGTTGAATGGTTAGCCTTCCATTCAATTTGCTAGCCTCTTCTTGTTGAGCATTTATATCAACTATTGTTTTCTCAACTTCTCATTCTCATGCTCATAATTGCGCAAGTACTCATTTTTCTTGAGATTTTATTCTGATAGCTCCTTGATCTATTTTAGAGTAGAGATCAACTTCTTCCTCAAATAGAGCCTTTCATTTAGAACCTTTTTTTCACTATCATAGGTGATATTTGAGCCACCATAGGGATCTAAAACCATCTCTATGTCCATGGAGTCTTCCACAGGTCTAACAGGCATCCCTTCTTCATCACTACTAGGGGTTTTATTATTTTCTCCTATGGATGAGAACACTCGGGGTCTATCTTCTTCCTCTGAGATACTCTCATTGGCTATTGCTACTAAAGTAGGTCTATCTTCATTACTACTACTATATGCATGGATATCTCTATCCTCAATTGATTCACATGAACATGTAGATAACGAGTGACCTATTTATTTAAATTTATTACAAAGCAATAACTAACCTTCTGAGTTGCATGGCCTCTCATCTAGATCTTCTTCTTCACCATCCTTGGAGTGAATATCAACAA
This sequence comes from Pinus taeda, assembly GCA_000404065.3. Taxonomy (NCBI): domain Eukaryota; kingdom Viridiplantae; phylum Streptophyta; class Pinopsida; order Pinales; family Pinaceae; genus Pinus; species Pinus taeda. Next base: position 136,344 of record APFE031644192.1, on the reverse strand, counting down.
TTTGCTCATAGGAAGAAATATCTTCAATATTTTGAGCATCTTTCCTTTGGGATGCCTTCTTCTTCTTCTTCCTTCTCTTCTTCTCATTATTAGCAACCTTCACATATTAGGTTCACTGCTTGAGCAACCAGGTTCTTTGACCTCCTTTTAAGCAGTGTATATTTCTCCTCTATATAGACATTGTAATCTATCCAACATTTCCTTTGTTGACCCAAAATGCCTCACTTTATCAACATCTGGCTTAGACATACCTTTCATGATGATTTCCTTGGCTTATGTATTGAACTCATTCCTCTCTCCATATATCACATACAACCAAATGTCTTCATTGACTACCATTAAGTAGGATTCCATTCCGATCTTCAAGAGATCATAGTCAGATCCATTTATAAATGAAAATCCTTCTGCTATTAGCAATACTTGACTATCCATTGTTTCCCTTTGATCTACCTTCTAGCGCTCAAGCTATTCTTGAAGGAAACTTGCTTTGATACCAATATTTGGAAACAATGTTAATAATGAGAGGGGGGTGAATCAATATTAAGGGTAATTTAAATTTTTACGCCTTTTTTTTTACTCATTCAAACTTGGAATCTACTAAATGAGAGCAACCATTAAAAACTCACAACAACAGTCATATGAATCAAAACAATCATACACATCATAAGCAACATAGAGATGACACAGAGGTTTTAACGTGGAAACCCTTCTGGGAAAAAACCACCAAAGCTTGTTATTTTTATTGATGTAAAAATGAGAGAACCTACTCTATTACATCAATTTGTTTGTGAGATACCACTCACAAGAAGCACCAACTCCCTTTGATTTTTTTCTAGCACCCACTAGTAGGAAGCACTAACTACCTCCTTTTGAAGACACTTGATCAACCTACCAGAAGCACCATATAAAGCACCAACTTCATGAATTTGTTTCAAGCACCAAATTGCAGCTCCTTGCATTTATGAAAGCACCAACCCCCAATCCTTCTCAGACACCCACTAGAGATGGAAACACTAACTTTCTATATGTTGGCTCCAACCCAAACTCAAAAGAAAACTTACTGCTCAATGTAATTGGCAGCCTTTCTGCTTATTTTCAGCTATGTTCTCCTCAACAACTGTTTGACCCACACAACATTCTGTCCTTTGCTCACTCTGCAATAGCTCATTGTTAACTCACACCCCACATAACACTCCATCCTCTACTCACTCTGCAACAACTCACTGTTAACTCACACCCCATACAACACTCTGACCTCTTCTCACTCTCCAACAACTCAATGTTCCACTCAACAACATTCACTAACACACAACTCTCTCCACACCAAAACATCATATTTCTCTCAGCCCTTTGCACTTAACAACATACATTCAACACTCAGCTCCTTCTATTTCACTAGTTCTCTCGACCTCTTACACAACAACACATTCTCTCTCGGGGTCTCTTTCCTTTGCATAAGCACTCTCAGCCTCTTCTTTATAGCACATGCTCACTCGAACTCTCCTCAACATCGCACTCACATGCATAGAGCTCTCTACACAACTCACTAGAAATCATGCTGCTTCCCCTTATTACTCTACTGCAATCCTGGGTTTTGTTTCACTGAAACACAATGATCAATGTTGTCTTTGTTAGCCATCACTCTTCCATTCACACAATCCGAGTATACTCCTACATGGATTCTCCATCGTGTTGTTGTGTGTCTTTCTTGAATTCTTCCACTACAACATTAAATTAAGGAATGAGATTTTTTCACTCACCAACTGTGGCTACAACATAATTAGTTTGGAGAATGGGCCATTGTGTGATTATCCATGCTAAGAATTAAATCTCAGTTAGTCTTCCACACTCCAACAATTATCCCGTTCTTTCTACGAAAAAATGTCATGTACCTAAGGCTCCAATCTTCATTCAATCCCCTTTAGCATGCACAGAAGATCAGGGATGGCTTGTCTCAACTCATGATAAACTCCATTATTTCATCCTACGTAATCGTGGTCCTTTCTACCTTGACATAGCGATCTCCGTCTCTGTCCTGTATATGACCGCCACCATTAAATCCATCAACCAACTCTTCTGTGTGCATTTACTTAATTTCTGACTCATTCATCTTTCACACCTCTATGCTGCAATTTCAAAGCCCCACACATCGTAACTTTTATTAAGGTGAAGTTATGAAATCATGAGATCTTATATTTTCCTTTAGCCCCTTTTGCTTCACCTCTTATCACATTTCCACTAGAGGGCTAGTTGTGGTGGCCGACATTATAGAACTTAGGTGCTAATCCCTTAAGAATCCTACATGGCACTTACATCCTCGTGTCCTTTCTCTACACCCTTGGTTATTTTAGGCTCCACGACCAATCAAAAACACATCAGAGATCCCTAGTATCAGAAATTTCTTCAAATTTCAATTATAGAGGAGTTAAAAAATTCCAACCTCCGTAATTTACTTCCCATGTGGCATCTTCACAACACTTAGGTGCTAAACCTTGATTTATTCCCTTGGTTCTTTGGGCTTCCATGACCAAACATCAATCAACATCAGAAGCCCCTAGTATAAGAACTTTTTCAATTTTTATTTGGAGAGGAGTTCCTGAAATTCCAACCTCCAAAATGTACTTCCCATGTGGCATGTTCACAACACTTAGGTGCTAAGCCCTTCTCTATGCCCTTGGTTCTTTGGGCTCCATGACCAAGTGCCAATCATCATCAAAGCTCCCTGTATCAGGCATTTCTCAAAATTAAATTATGGAGGAGTTACAAAACCTCCAACATTCGATATGCTTAGGGTGACATCATGCTTGTGTCATCATCTCCATGTGGGATCTCCTTAGTGGTGACATGTTTCACTATGATTTTCCCCATTTGGCCACTCAAAAATGTTGAATCTGACTATCACGTTTCCTTCATACAACCACATCATACTGACGTCATCTATCACCATCAACTCCTGAGGGCCAATCAACAGATGCCATGTGTTCTATATAAGGAGAGAGAAAGGGTCCCTCAGTCCTTGGTTTTTCAAACGATTTCCTTTGTAAACCATGCTCCCCACAACCCTCAACACTTTTAAAAGTATGCATTAATAAGAAGTTACGAGGTTCTGAAAACCCGAAATTATGAAGTTCTGAACCTCTGAGGTTTCGATATTCGAACTTTCGATGTCCCTAGCCTCCTTATGAAATTCAGGGTTCTGATGTTTAATTTTCTTTTGATATTTGGCTTGATTTGATATTCAACCTGCTTCGATATTTAGACATATTTTCTTGGTTTCGATATTTAGCCATCTCTGATATTCCTACCTAGTGAGGTCCCAAGACTCTGACTTCCAATATTTCAACCTTCTGATATTTATTCCTTTAGAGATTCCACTCTTTTCGACGTCCCTAGCCTTTGAGCCTCTGAAATTTGTCCTATTCCTTTGGCTTCGAAATTCGCCCTACTTCTAAGGAATTTAATGTCCTCACTTCGACTATCAAAAAATTTTGATCCTGAGATCCATTCATGGACTTCCACATACCCTTGGAAAGATATTTATGAGCACTAACCAATTGTTCTAACTCCAAGAGTATTTGAGTTGATATCTCAAGGCAAAATATCCTCCAAAGTCTGGGACTCCTAACCACCATAGTCATCATTTTTTGGCTTTTCCAATAGGCTGACCACTATGGTGATTCTATACTAGATACTGCAGCAACTATAGGACTCTCCCTGAGCTTGACACATCAAGCATATAAATGCTAGAATATGATGCTATCACAACTAGCCTAGTGGACATCAATTTTGTCTTTCCTAACATCATGCTAGCACATACATCTATGCTAATCTGGTTGACATCAATGCCAACACACTTGCTAACTATCACGCAATGCCAACTACCCATCTTGATCTCCCAACATGACTGTTAACATCAATGCCAACACACTTACTATTACTAGTGAAACAGACAATGCCAACTGTCCAACATCAATACTGCACGTAACCAATACTATTGTAAAGTTGTGGTTTCTACAGAGCAACGACATATACTACAAGGGAAGATGTCTATAAAGCCCTTACCAATTTGTGAATTGTGTTGATTCAACTCATGCATTATTCAGTTCTACATTGCGACCATGGCCATGGATAACCAATCCCATGAATTCAATAACATCAAAAGTAATAGCACCTTGTGAATGTGTAGACAAAATTTAAAAGAGACAAAATATGGAGTTGTGGGATAATATCAACATTGAACCTGCAAGTGGACCTTATGAACTAGTGAATCAAAGGTTCTAAAATTTAAAAAACGCAATTTGTCCGAAAGGGTATTTAAATAACTTTGAGAGAGTGGAAGCTAGTTTACAAAGTTAGCGAATGTTTTTTGCTTCAAAATAGGAGGCCAACAAAGATTTATGTTGTTCTGTCCCTTGATTGCTATGTATCTCATAGCCATTCATTCATTGTGTTTATTATAATGTAATTTCCAAATTTAGGTCAAGAAAGTATACATGTTTATTTTTCAAAAAATATTATTATCTTGTGCATCATTACACACAAAAAAAATATTCTTTTTTGAAGATACAATATTTTTATGTCATTAAACAAAAAGAGAGTTATAGAGGTTATATAATATATATTTTTAATTAAAAAGGTTTTTATGGGTTAAGAGGGGGCTCTGCTATGAGTTGACAAGATGTTCATTTTTATATTGTAATGGAAGTTTTTAACAATTTGTTCACTTCAAACATGGGTATGTTCTTGTTTTAAAGGTTGTTATTTCATTAAATTTTGAAAGTTTGGTGCATAATAAAGCATTGTAATCTCAAATTCAAGCATTGATAAGATGTAGTGAAATACTTACATCCTCGTGTCCTTTCTCTACACCCTTGGTTATTTTAGGCTCCAAGACCAATCAAAAGCACATCAGAGATACCTAGTATCAGACCTTTCTTCAAATTACAATTATAGAGGAGTTAAAAAATTCCAACCTCTGAAATTTACTTCCCATGTGGCATCTTCACAACACTTAGGTGCTAAGCCTTGATTTATTCCCTTGGTTCTTTGGGCTTCCACGACCAAACATTAATCAACATCAGAAGCCCCTAGTATAAGAAATTTTTCAATTTTTATTTAGAGAGGAGTTCCTAAAATTCCAACCTCCAAAATGTACTTCCCATGTGGCATCTTCACAAAACTTAGGTGCTAAGCCCTTCTCTATGCCCTTGGTTCTTTGGGCTCCATGAGCAAGTGCCAATCATCATCAAAGCTCCCTGTATCATGCATTTCTCAGAATTAAATTACGGAGGAGTTACAAAACCTCCAACATTTTATATGGTCAGGGTGACATCATGCTTGTGTCATCATATCCATGTGGGATCACCTTAGTGGTGACATGTTTCACTAGGATTTCCCCATTTGGCCACTCAAAAATGTTGAATCTAACTATCGCATTTCCTTCATACAACCACATCATGCTGATGTCATCTGTCACCATCAACTCTTGAGGGCCAATCAACAGATGCCATGTGTTCTATATAAGGAGAGAGAAAGGGTCCCTCGGTCATTGGTTTTTCAAACGATTTCCTTTGTAAACCATGCTCCCCATAACCCTCAACACTTTTAAAAGTATGCATTAATAAGAAGTTATGAGGTTCTGAAAACCCGAAGTTATGAAGTTCTGAACCTATGAGGTTTCGATATGCCGAACTTTCGATGTCACACGCCTCCTTATGAAATTCAGGGTTTTGATGTTCAATTTTCTTTCGATATTTGGCCTGATTTGATATTCAACCTACTCCGATATTTAGATATATTTTCTTGGTTTCGATGTTCAGCAATCTCTGATATTCCTACCTAGTGAGGTCCCAAGACTCTGACTTCCAATATTTCAACCTTCTAATATTTCTTCCTTTAGAGATTGCACTCTTTTCGACGTCCCTAGCCTTCGACCCTCTGAAATTTGTCCTATTCCTCTGGTTCCAAAATTCACCCTACTTCTACGGAATTCAATGTCCTCACTTCAGCTATCAACAAATTTTGACCCTGAGATCCATTCATGGACTTCCACATACCTTTGGAAAGATATTTATGAGCACTAACCAACTGTTCTAACTCCAAGAGTATTTGAGATGATATCTCGAGGCAAAATATCCTCCAAAGTCTGGGACTCCCAACCACCATAGTCATCATTTTTTGGCTTTTCCAATAGGCCGACCACTATGGTTATTCTATACCAGAGACTGCAGCAACCATAGGACTCCTCTTGAGCTTGACACATCAGGCATATAAATGCTAAAATATGATGCTATCACAACTAGCCTAGTGGACATCAATTTTGTCTTTCCTAACATCATGCTAGCACATACATCTATGCTAATCTGGTTGAAATCAATGCCAACACACTTGCTAACTGTCACGCAATGCCAACTACCCAACTTGATCTCCCAACATGACTGTTAACATCAATGCCAACACACTTACTACCACTAGCGAAACAGACAATGCCAACTGTCCAACATCAATACTGCACGTAATGAATACTATTGTAAAGTTGTGGTTTCTACAGAGCAACGAGATCTACTACAAGGGAAGATGTCTATAAAGCCCTTGCCAATTTGTGAATTGTGTTGATTCAACTCATGCATTATTTGGTTCTACATTGCGACCATGGCCATGGATAACCCATCCCATGAATTTAATAACATCAAAAGTAATAGAACCTTGTGAATGTGTAGACAAAATTTAAAAGAGGCAAAATAGGGAGTTGTGGGATAATAGTAGCATTAAACTTGCAACTGGACCTTAAGAACTAGTGAATCAAAGGCGCATGCTAAAATTTAAAAAAACGCACTTTGTCCGAAAGGGTATTTAAATAATTTTGAGAGAGTGGAAGCTAGTTTACAAAGTTAGCGAATGTTTTTTGCTTCAAAATAGGAGACTAACAAAGATTTATGTTGTTCTGCCCCTTGATTGCTATGTATCTCATAGCCATTCATTCATTGTGTTTATTATAATGTAATTTGCAAATTTAGGTCAAGAAAGTATACATGTTTTGTTTTCAAAAAATGTTATTATCTTGTGCATCATTACACAAAAAAAAAACTTCTTTTTTGAAGATACAATTTTTTTATGTCATTAAATAAAAAGAGAGTTATAGATGTGATATAATATATATTTTTAATTAGAAAGGTTTTTATGGGTTAAGGGGGGTCTCTGCTATGAGTTGACAAGATGTTCATTTTTATATTGTAATGGAAGTTTTTAACAATTTGTTCACTTCAAACATGGGTATGTTCTTGTTTTAAAGGTTGTTATTTCATCAAATTTTGAAAGTTTGGTGCATAATAAAGCATTGTAATCTCAAATTCAAGCATTGATAAGATGTAGTGAAATACTCTATCAACTATCCCTTTCATGAGGCTATAGTGGGGTCAAGTCCAAGCTGCTATAGCACTCATTTTCAATGACTACAATGTCTCCCATGGATTATATTCTTCAATTGTTTGATGGTAGGCATTTGATAAATAATTCACCATGTCAAAACTAGTCAATTTATTTACCAAATCAGAAAAGTTGGAAGTACCTAAGAACTACATGAATTGACATTGTCATATGCAAAATACATTAGTATTTAATGATTTTTGGAAAGCTTTTTGTAATGGAGACAAAGCTCCAATTAAGCCCACTAATGCTAGAGAACTAGAAAAATGGGAAACACTGGATGAAAAGGAAATTTCCCCATTGAGATCTTTAGTCATTGATGAGTTGTATATTCACATTAAAAATGTATCTTATATTTGGATTTCTTGGACAACATTTAAAAATAACTTTACTCAATCCAAAGCAAAAAAGGTTTATATCTATGCTAAATTGCTCAATCAAAAAATGGCGAAAGGGGAAGATGTTTTGGAATACACCTCTCATTTTAAGAACATTTGGCAAGAACTTTAGAAATATGATTTTTAAATATATGCAAGAGAGTTTAATGACCACTATCTTGATGAAAGGTTTTCCATCATCCTATAATTTTTTTATATAAATATTACAAATTGTTGATAAATTGGTAATCAAACTTTTGATTCTTTTATTGACTTGTTAGTCCAACATGATAATACATTGGGTAAAATAAAGAACTCAGGAAGATCTTCTCTTTACCAACTCAAGGAAAGGAGAAATAACGGGAGGGAAAGGCTCATCAAATGGAAATACAAGAGAAATATATACTTATAATAAAACTATCAGAGGAATAAGCCCATAAAAAAAAAGAGCAAGAGGTAATTGTAATGAAAATATAAGAGGAAGAGGTTGGTCCAGTGACAATTATAGACGAAGATGAACGATTCAAAACTTTGGCCATGGTCATAGAAGAATCCAAGGGAGATGAAGAAATCATCACCACCAACAATAATTTAGGAGATCTAATTAACATTTTCAAAAAGATGAAAAAATGACTCAACCTAAATGCAACAGGTGTCTTCACAGTGGGCATGTGGTAGCAGAATCTAGATCAAGAAATGAGAACTTGCCAAAGAATAAAAAAAAATTCAAACAACATTTCAATTATAGAAATTCAGTATCAACTTAATCTGCAAAAAATGAAGAAGTTGATTATGTATTCATCGCAACCTAGGAAAATGAATGTTCAGATTCAATGGTAACCAACAAATTTCCAAGAAAACAATTCAAAGATGGTTGGATACTTAATACAAGATATTGTTGCAGAAAAAAATATTTCTATACATGTCAAGATATGAAGCTCAATGAAATGTATTTGGTAGATGACACAATTCATACCCCACAAGGAAAATGATCACTTCATTTTTATCTTCTATAAATTGGAAAATTATTACTTTCAAATATATAGTATGTTCCAAGATTCAAGAAAAAATTATTGTCCTTGGTGCTCATAAGACAAGGAGGTCATCAAATAATCATGGAAGATGGATGGATGAAAATAAATTTAGCTAAATAAAAATTCAAAACAATAATGAAGGAATATGAAGGTGGAAAACTTTTAAGGTTATAGGGAACAATCATTCCTCAAAAATAAGATTTGGATGGATGAGTGGATTTATCTCCTAGCTCTCTAAGTTATGGCATTACAAATTTGGGCACTTTAATTTTTATAGCCGTAGTAAACTTAAAGCAGATGACATGGTAAATAAATACCCCATGTCAAAAAGGATATTGCTAAGTGTGAAGCTTGTATTATTTGAAAACAAAAGAGGGATCCTTTTTGCACAAGTACATGACAAACAAACAAATGTTTGCAACTAATCCATTCTGAAATTTGTGGTCATATGGAATTCTCTCTTAGTTAATGCATATATTTTATTATTTCATATATTATGTTTCAAGAATGACTTGGGTGTATTTTGTAAAGGATAAATCAAGAGAATTTGAAAAAATTGTATTATTTCAACAATTAGTTGAAAATTCCACCAAGGAAAATATTGCCACATTGAGAAAAAATAATGGGGGAATATTCACTTCAAATGAATTCAATGATCAATGTAGGAGAAATGGAATAAAAATACAGTTGACTAAATCTTATACTCCACAGTGGAATGGAGTCATAGAAATAATGAATCACACATAGATGGGAATGACCTGATTTCTATTTCCCTTAACAAGGCTAAGCACAAGGTATTAGGAAAAAGCAGTTTATTTTGTTTGTTAAGAGCATGAACAAGCCATAATCCAAATTGGTGTATGACCCTCTTATTTGTGGGAGAAGGGACCTACTTCCACACAATGATTTGAGTACTAAATTATCCAGAGGTGTACATACTTTACTCTACTTTGGATTTCAACCTATGACATCTTATGAAATAACACACACTCTTAAGCATTAGAAATCGATCTCCCACATCATGCTTAGATGGAATTACTCCACATGAAGCTTGGTATGGTAGTAAGCCTTTAGTAAATCATCTTTGAGTTTTTAGATTCACTTTCTATGTTACATTATCAGTTCTTAGAAAATCACAAATTCTAAAACCACATAGATATGAGCTGTAATCCTTATCTATGATGAGTTGTTGACATGATACACTAATCAATTGTCAATAAGTTCTAGATCTAGAATGGTCCAATTGATGTATTATAAATTCAAATCCAAATATAAATACAATAATATCGAAGAATTTCTTAAGGGGTTTACCGCCATTTTCTTGTTTTATCTTGCTTGCCTAATTCTTAACATGCTATGCCCTAGTTTTGAAGGAAAAAAGTACTAAAATAGAAAATCACAATATGAAATGCATTCTTCTTGGTTATTCAAATGAAAATAAAGGATCCACGTTATTATATGACATTAATTTTATTATTAATTGGGAAATTGTCTTTGAGGAATTGAAAAATAAAATAGTGCAAGAGCTTGATAATCTCATTAGTCAATTGGAAAAGAAATAAAATAAAACAATTCCTCAAAGAAAATCAAATTACATCGAGAAAGTCATAGCCCCTTGCATGGGTATTCATGAATTAGATCAATCTTATTCAGATGATGATTCTTTAACACATGGTAGATCTACTATAGTAACTTCACTACAAGGAAAACATAGTAGACCAAAATGATTCACAAAATCACTAAAATATGTTCATGAAGATGAAAAAAAAAAGCAGGGACTAGAAGTTCAACACAATTATATTTTTCCTTAGTCACTCATGATTTCGTTGAACTGACAACTTTTACATAAGAAATGAACCATAAAAAATGGAAGAAAGAATTGATTGCTGAATATGAGGTTGGAAGCATGGTGATAGTTAGGTTGGCACTGATGTCAATAGGTCAATGAGCTTGTGCATGATGATCAGGTAGTTGGAGAGGTTGTTGAGGCTTAGACCTTATGATGATACTTTGGTGTTTGTTAGAGGTTTGTTGATGTGATTGTGATGATGATTTGGTGCTTGCTGATGTGATGGTGATGATTCTTTGGTGTTTGTTGATGTTATGAGGTATTGAAATAGATTTTTAGGATTATTCAGAGGTTGGAAAAGGTCTGGAGGTGCCTGGTGAGGTGATGTAGCAATGTGGAAAAGTTATGGGTAGAACAACTATGATTTTCTTTTAGTTAGAGAAATTTCATTGGGATGACAACTAACACACTGGTGATGATTTCAAAAACTTCACTAGGTTCCCCACTCCATCCCTATGATGATCATCTCTAGGAGATAGTTCAATCCCCATGATGATGCTTGTAGGTGAAGAAAAATAAAAACCTAGGGCCGAACCATCAAATTTCCCAAGTTATCTTATGCAATCGAGGGGGTTCAATGTATAATTGTCTTTGTCAACAAATCCATGATTTTTTCTTGAGGTAATTGTGGGGCGGAGAGATTATAAATACTCAAGGAGATCAGTCATTTTGGGTGTGCACTTGAGAAATCTATCTCTTGACTCTCGCACCAATGATCATTTCATTTTATGAATTGTTCTCTTTGTGGGACATGTTCAGAGGCATGTGATTAACCATCACATTGTCACCAGTTCAGATAAATCTATCTCTTGACTCTCGCACCAATGATCATTGCATTTTATGAATTGTTCTCTTTTTGGGACATGTTCAGAGGCATGTGATTAACCATTACATTGTCACTAGTTTAGATCCATTCTTTTTCATTATATATATATATATATATATATATATATAATATTATATATATAATATATATATATATATAATATATAATATATATATATATATAATATATATATATATATATATATAGTTCTATTTTGAAGTGTGTTTATAATGCACATAAGTGCAAAACTATTTTCGTTGAGATCTGATGTAGGTGATTTGGTGAGGGTGTGAAAGCTCTGATATAATTTTTCACTATAGTTGATATGGTGTATTTTAATATATGGTTTATCCTCTACTATTCACAAATACAATAGCATTACATATTTTATAATTCTCTGTCTTGGATTAAAAGAGGAATTCGGTTGATTTCTGGTGGTCACTGAAATGATTTTGAAGTGTATTGTTTAATCTAGACTTTGTAACTATCTCAATCATGAAGAAGTGCATTTATTTACTAACCTAATGATATGTAGCTCCTAGACTCTTGTATTGTTGTTTTCATATCTGATTCAGAGTTATGCAGGAATGAAACAAAGTACAGATAAAAACGTAAACACAGAGATGCAACATAAATAACTCTTTATTTCATTAATATCAAAGAACTGAAAGATTCTTACATACATAATGGAATTAAAATAGCTTGGGAGATGGTAAATTATCTCTAAGAAGAGATATGGATGCTACATGCCTCTAAACTATGTTACAATGAGGCTCAAAGGCCTATTTATTATTGAGAAACTATGGAAAACCCTAAACATCCAAAAATCTAACCCTAGGAGACTAAGTTCCAAAACTCTAGGACTTGTTAGGGTAAATTGGTACATCAACTTCCTAGGGTTATAACTTTGGCATACAATCTCCGTTTGATGCACATGATACCTTGATAGAAATATATATATCCGAGGACTACAAATTTCAACTGAAAATATTAATTACTTCTCCAAATTTTCCCGTTTTCCAAAAAAACATCGTTTAGGGCCTCAAAATGGCTTCGGAAGTTCATGACTTGAAAAAATGCCAAAAATAGTAAAGTGTGCTACAATTACGGAAACTGAAAATAAATAATGGTACAATGGTGGGGGTCCAAGTGGAATAGGCAGGTGGCCACCATTAACCACCAGGATCAAGATCTATACTAGTGTGAAGGTTCAAGGGGGTGAACCTATGTTATACAGAGACTAAATTGTGAACATAGTGTGCACAATCAAAGTTCAAGATTGCTATGGTGCACATATCCTCTATATGTATGTGTCTGAGTGACTAGTGTGCATATTTGAATATGTCACTGAGTATTCGAGTTTGATAGCAAAGGCACACTTGTAGTGATTGATGGAGAGATAGACCTTCATGTTTATATATATTGGTTTGTGAGTGGTTGATGCGAGGGTGTTGGTAATATGTCTCTATGAATTTGTATAATAGCTTGATGATTTGATGAGTCAATTTGATTTGTTATTGTTGTAGTTGAGAAAGGCTTATATTGATAGAGAAGTGACAATGTTTGCATACTAATGTACTTCTTGATAGAGGTTGATGACAGAGTTTTGTATGCAAGTAATGTTTAATGATTAACACCTCATTTTGCAGGTTTTATGGCTAAGAGGATTTGTGAAATATACATATGCTATTGTGTATTTCTGTATGGCTGAGTTTTATATGGCTAAGATCCATTTATGTCATGATTACATGGTAGGAATTTTATTGAGTTTCCGATTAGGGTATATATGTTGGTTTGAGTAACTTTTATCTGAGCTCGGTGTTGTTTGTCATGAGTTGTTGGTTATATTTATAAGAAGATTTGTAATAGCAGAGATATTGGTCTATGAGTAGAAGTATATGCTATCATAAATTGATCTACATTTAGTTGATGTATTGGGTTGCATTAGAGAAATTTTGAGGTCTCAAATGGGCCTAAAAACATAAATGTACAACCAAAATAAACTTTATAAGAACCAATAGGACTAAATATGATGATGTCAACCATGGGGGATGATTCACCATTTTCAGAGTAAGAAAGTAAAAAGATTAAAAAATAAAAAATAAAAAGACTAGTTTTTCAACTCGTATTTTCAACCTATATCCCTATAATTTACTCAAATTTCAAGCCGGAGCACTCATTGGATGCAAAATTTGATTCCTCATCTAAGGAGTATCCATGTTACATACTTTCGATGGGCCCTACTACACGAAAAATGAGAAATACATGAAAAACATGATTGTAATCACATTTTTTCACATATTTCTCATTTTTCGTGTAGCGGGGACTATCAAAGTATGGAACATGGATAATCCTTGGATGAGGAATCAAATTTTGCATTCAACAAGTGTTCCTGCTTGAAATTTGAGTAAAACCATAGGGAGATAAGGGGAAAATACAAGTTGAAAGAGTAGTTTTTTCTTTTTTCCCTCTAAAATTTGATGATGTAATCTAATTTTATTTTATAATTTCCATCTATTATTTAATAGTATTCCTTAGGAGGTCCATTCTAGACCTCAAAATTTTTCTAATCTGGACAAAGTTATTTTAGATGAAAACTATGGTATATGGTTGAAATGTTGTGTTGTTCTTTTTGTATGAGTTGATTTGTTGAGAAGGGTGATTGTATGAGGGAAATGAGGTTGTCTGCATTGGAACATAGATTGAATGGCAAAGAAAGAAATTATATACTAACGTATTGTGACTGTAGAGGCTTATTCCAAGGGATATTTTGTATGGATAAAATTTCTTGTGCATCATATTGAGTTTGTTGATTGAGATGCATTTTCGTATGCTATTGAGTAATATCATGAGAAGGTTAGTGTGGTTGAGAGATTTGTGATTTTGCTAAGAATAGGATTTTGCATTGTATTGATGTTCTGGTTGAGTGAGAGGGGTTTTTTATTGCCTAATGTATTCATGGGAATTTATGTTACAATAATTTTAAGTTTTTGAGTATGAATTATGTGAGTAGTGTTTGTTGAAAAATGCAACAAAAAATTATCAATTTGATTTTGCCTTGATTAAATTGAGAATATTCGAATTTCCACATCAACAGAAAACTTGGGTGAAGTTAAATTGTGTGACTTGGGTGAAGTTAATAAGGCTCTGAAATTTCACGCTCTCTCTTCTCAAATACAAATCTCATTGCTCTGATGATGGACTCACTAAGCTAGTCCAAAACGTTGGTTTCATAACTGCTCACAGGTTTTTCCACAAAATTTTAAAAATGGCTTATGTTGTCCAATTTACTCAATAAATTCAAGTTGGAGGAGTTAGAGTTCATTTTAGCATGTGTGATTGCTAATTTGTTGCAATCAAGGTCAATTATTTCAAGTTGTTTTCAGTTAAACTAGTTCCAACTATTGAAGGAACAAGTGGAAGGTCAGTTGTGCAGTGAGACTTCAGTCTAACCTAGTGATCATCCAGTTAACTGATCAATAAACCCAAAACAACTAGTGCATGCAGAGAATTCGAGTTCCCCTACTGTGGTGGAGATTCCAAGGTAGTGTAACATTAGTTGTAGACTAGTCTCGAGTGTATGTGTTGCATGTAGTTAGATGATCAACCTTTGGAATTGCACAAGAAATTTGAGGAATTTTCTAAATAATAGGGGCCTAATTTTCAAGGAATTGCACAATCAATTTGACAGATTTGATAAATAATAGGGGCCTAATTTATCAAAGAATTGTGAAAAGAAATAGGGGCTCAACCAGAGGTAGAAATTGACTAAGTCTGGGTTAGAGCTTCTCATTAGGAGAGAGATAGGTTATTCACTTGTAGGTTGTGTTAATTTGAACAAAGCAATTGTAATACATCTCTATTCATCAGATTAACTCAAGTATGCATAGGGGTGTTTAGTAGATTTCTTTCCCATGGAAAAATATTGTACGCATATGTGTTTTTTCTCATTGCATGTTTGTGATTGATGTTCTAAATTATGAATTGAATTCCGTAGAGCAATAGAGTAGGTTTGTATCTTGTGATTTTGATTAAAAATTCATGAGTAATAAAAATATACACCATAATTTATACAATGTTAATATTGGATTTTGGTTAGAGAACTTGATGTTACTAGGGTTTATGCCAAGTTTGATCAGGTCCATAAGGGTTTGTTATTGATGAGAGTAGAGATTGGTTGTTTGTTTAATGGATACAATGAAATTGGTTCATAAATGGTTTTATATCAAATTGATTATTGATGTATGTAGATTTGTATTGTAGAGAGAGATTAGTTACCAGGTCATATTTGTATTCAGTCGTTGAGCAGAAAGTTATATGTGGGTCCAATTTGAAAATTGGATGAAATGTGGTCTATAGGATTTGAGTTTATTGCAGTTGGATCCAATGTGAAAGATTCTAAAACAAGGTGCAAAAGAAGCCTGAGGGTTGGAGACTTTAGTAAGGGAGTGGTAGCTTCCTTTTGGTGGTGGCCAGAGAACTAGATTAAGGATTGGTGGCTTCCTGCTAATGGTAGCTCGAAAAACAACAAGAGGTGGTAGCCTCTAGTAGGTCGGCGCCTATGCCTTGGTAGAAGTCTCCAACCATACAAAATGTAAAAGAAAGTTTTCTTTATAATAATAATAAAAATAAAGAGACAAAAACAACAATGGATTTTCCCAGTTGGGCTTTCCACCTAATATCTGGTGTTCCTATGTGATGATATGTTGACTTGTTGATATGTTGCACTATTATGGTTCACATGTCTTTATGATTATATGTTGCTCATGGTTTACTTCTTATGCTTAGATCTATTGTCATAATGTGCTACTATTTAAATGGTGATTCAGTTAACATTGAAAAGAAAAGTATAAAATAGGTAAAACTTAATTCAACACAAAATACTGATTCACCACCCACCTCCCACCCCCCTTTCTCAGTATTTCTAACATATTATTGGGTAATTACAAATGGAAAATGGAAACTTGTAGATTGTATGGTGTGTGTTAAACCCATTAGCTACAAATGGGCTTACTGAACTAAGCATAAAGAAAATGTTGAAGTAGATAATTATAAAGTAAGACTTGTGGTTAATGGATATTCTCAAAAACAAGGGATTGAATATGAAGAAACATTTTCGCTTACAGAAAATTGGAACAAGATAAGAATGGTGATAAATTTGGTTGCATGGTATGATTGGATACTTCATCAAATTGATGTGAAAAGTTCCTTTCTTAAAGGTGATTTAAAAAAATAAGTCTATATGACTCAACCCCTAGGATTTGAAGTTAAAGGGAGAAACATAAAGTTTGTAAACGTTTAAAAGCTTTATATGGCTTGAAATAAGCACCCATATCATGGTATGCCAAAATGGATGAATACCTCAAGCAAATTGGTTTTCATTGTAGTGAGTTTAATGATACTTTATATTTAAGGATGAAAGGTCAAAACTTGGTCATCATTATTATTTATGTTGATGAATTAATTAGTACAGTCAACCATGGAGATTGCGTCAAGCAAGTCGAACATGAAGTTCAAAAGGTATTCAAAATGACAAACTTGGGGTCACTTTGGTACTATCTTGGAGTATAATTTTCGCAACAACAACATTAATTCTTCCTCAAGCAATGCACATTTCTCATGAATAAATTTAGGTAAGAGTCACTTCAGCCATGCTAACTTGCAAAAATAAAAATAGAAACAAATCAATAGGTTAGTATGCTCTCTTCCTGCGCTTCGAGTGATAAAAAATATTAGAGGTGAGAAAATGTGTGAATGGAGAGAAAGTGAATGTTGAATGGAGTGAAAGTGGATGTAGTTTAAGGATAATTCTTAGGCCCAACATATGCAATAGAATTGATGAAGACGTGTGGCATGGAAGACTATAAATAATTTTAAGTTATTGAGTATGAATTATGTGAGTAGTGTTTGTTGAAAAATGCAACACAAAATTATCAATTTGATTTTGCCTTGATTAAATTGAGAAAATTCGAATTTCCACATCAACAGACAACTTAGGTGAAGTTAACTTGTGTGACATGGCTTATGTTACCCAGTTTACTCAATAAATTTGAGTTGAAGGAGTTAGAGTTCATTTTAGCATGTGTGATTGCTAATTTGTTGCAATCAAGGTTAGTTATTTCAAGCCATTTTCAGTTAAATTAGTTCCGATTATTGGAGGAACAAGTGGAAGGTCAGTTGTGCGGTGAGACTTCAGTCTAACCTAGTGATCATCCAGTTAACTGATCAATCAACCCAAAACAATTAGTGCATGCAAAGAATTCGAGTTCCCCAGCTATGGTGGAGATTCCAAGGTAGTGTAACATTAGTTGTAGACTAGTCTTGAGTGTACATGTGTTGCATGTAGTCAGATGATCAAACTTTGGAATTGCATAAGAAATTTGAGGAATTTTCTTAATAATAGGGGCCTAATTTCTCAAGGAATTGCACAATCAATTTGACAAATTTCATAAATAATAGGGGCCTAATTTATCAAAGACTTATGCAAGGAAATAGGGGCTCAAGCAAAGGTAGAAATTGACTAAGTCTGGGTCAGAGCTTCTCATGAGAAGAGAGATAGGTTATTCACTTGCAGGTTGTGTTCACTTGAGCAAAGAAATTGTAATACATCTCTATTCATCAAGTTAACGCAAGTATGCATAGGGGTTTTTAGTAGATTTCTTTTCCCTAAAGAAGTATTGCGTGCATGTATGTTTTTTCTCATTGCACGTTTGAGATTGATGTTCTAAATTGTGAATTGAATTCCATAGAGCAATAGAGCAGGTTTGTATCTTGTGATTTTGATTAAAAATTCATGAGTAGTTAAAATATACACCATAATTTATACAATGTTAATATTGGATTTTGGTCAGAGAACTTGATGCTACTAGGGTTTATGCCAAGTTTTATTAGGTCTCTAAGGCTATGTTATTGATGAGAGTAGAGATTGGTTTTTTTTTACTGGATGCAATGAAATTGGTTCATAAATGGTTTTATATCAGATTGATTGTTGATGTATGCAGATTTTTATCGTAGAGAGAGATTGGTTGTCAGGTCATATTTGTATTCAGTTGTTAAGCATAAAGTTATATGTGGGTCCAATTTGAAAATTGGATGAAATGTGGTCTATAGGATTTGTGTTTATTGCAGGTGGTTCCAATGTGAAAGATTTTGAAAGAAGGTGCAAACAAAGTCTGAGGGTTGGAGACTTCAGTAAGGGAG
The DNA here is from genome assembly GCA_000404065.3 of Pinus taeda. Classification (NCBI taxonomy): domain Eukaryota; kingdom Viridiplantae; phylum Streptophyta; class Pinopsida; order Pinales; family Pinaceae; genus Pinus; species Pinus taeda. Next base: position 117,633 of record APFE031644192.1, on the reverse strand, counting down.
TGGTCATAGAATTAGATCAAGGTTTGGTGGCTTCCTTCTAATGGTAGCTCGAAAACAATAAGAGGTGGTAGTCTCAGGTAGGTAGGAGCCTATGCCCTGGTAGAAGTCTCCGACCACACAAAATGTCAAATAATGTTTTCTTTATAATAATAAGAAGAAGAAAGAGACAGAAACAACAATGGATTTTCCCAGTTGGGTTTTCCACCCAATATCTGGTGTTCCTATGTGATGATATGTTGACTTGTTGATATGTTGCACTATTATGGTTCACATGTATTTATGATTATATGTTGCTCATGGTTTACTTCTTATGCTTAGATCTACTGTCATAATGTGCTACTAGTTAAATGGTGATTCAGTTAACATTGAAAAGGAAAGTATAAACTAGGTAAAACCTTATTAAACATAAAATACTGATTCACCACCCACCTCCCACCCCCCTTAGTATTTATAACATATTACCTGGTAATTGCAAATGGAACATGGAAACTTGTAGATTGTATGGTAAATGTTAAACCCATTAGCTACAAATGGGTTTACTGAACTGCGAATAAAGAAAATGTTGAAGTAGATAATTATAAAGTAAGGCTTGTGGTTAACAGAGTTTTTCAAAAACAAGGGACTGATTATGAAGAAACATTTTCGGTTACAGAAAATTGGAACAAGATAAGAATGGTGATAAATTTGTTTGCATGGTATGATTGGATACTTCATCAAATTGATGTGAAAAGTTCCTTTCTTAATGGTGATTTAAAAAAATAAGCCTATATGACTCAACCCCTAGGATTTGAAGTTAAAGGGAGAAACATAAAGTTTGTAAACTTATAAAAGCTTTATATGGCTTGAAATAAGCACCCATATCATGGTATAACAAAATGGATGAATACCTCAAGAAAATTGGTTTTCATTGTACTGAGTTTAATGATACTCTATATTTAAGGATGAAAGTTAAAAATTGGTCCTCGTTATTCTTTATGTTGATGAATTAATCAGTACAGTCAACCATGGAGATCACGTCAAGCAAGTCGAACATGAAGTTCAAAAGGTATTCAAAATGACAAACTTGGGGTCACTTTGGTACTATCTTGGAGTATAATTTTCGCAACAACAACATTAATTCTTCCTTAGTCAAACCAAGTATGTAATAGAATTGATGAAGACGTGTGGCATGGAAGACTGTAAACCCTCTCTTACTCCTACGGAGCAAAGCTTCAAACTTTAAAAATTTGAAAGAAAGTGGGAGGGGGAATTGGTGAACAATATAATCTCTAGATATTTGGATGGAACCCTATTTACCTGACAAGTACATGTCTAGGTTTGTCATATGAAGTCATCATTCTTTCCAAGTTCATGTAGGAACCTAGAGAAAATCAATGGAATGCAACAAAAAGGGTCCTTAGGCACATATGTGGAAAAAATATTATGGAACTCTCTATAAGAAAAATAATTAATTTAAATATGTTTCATATTTAGTTTGCAGACTTTGTAAGAGATATTGATGATAGAACATCATATTAGGCTATCATAGTAAAACTAGCCATGTCAGCACCAAGTATCACTTCATCGGGACTCCCATAAACAACAACATAATCAAGCTAGATGTTGTCCATTTGAAGATAAAACTTCAAGCATTTTCACTAAGCCAATAGGAAAAATAGAATTCTACAAGTTTAGAGAAGAACTTGCCATTTCTAAAAATGAACTTTAGGACTAAAAAGGGGAATGCTAACCTTATAATCCTAAAGTTTATTTAGTTCGATAGTTAGATAGTCTTCCTAGATTATTAAAGTTATTCTAGAACATATTATTTCTAAAAGAGTAGAGTTAATTCTATAAGTGTTTCATTCCTCATAAGATAAATAGCCCTTGTCACAACCTTGTCATAGTGATTATTCTTGAGTTTTTTATCAAATACAAATAGCATATTGGGATGAGGCTAGAGAAGTTATATATATGCTATGCCTCTCACCCCTTATGTAATGTTATTTTTCCTCTGATTAATAACAATAAGTGTCCAAGGACACTTTTGCTAAATTTATCAATATTTATTTATTTGTTAATATAAAACATAAGGAAAATAAATTTTTATTTTTGTGATATATTAAAAATTTATTTTCATATCATTTTATTGCTGTAGAGAATTAAAGTCTTATTATAGAGTTGCCACCACTAAATTGAAAATAGGGGAAAAACATAAGAAAGACAATAAAAATAAAAAATCACTATTAAAAGAAAATAAAATTGAAATAAAAAATTAATTCTATGACTAATTGAAAAATACTTTTCTATTTTTTTTCTTGAAACTCGTGATCTTATGAAGATATTTTAACCACATCATATAAATTAATGCATATAATAATTGTAATAATATGATATAAGATATATACTTTTATATATTTATTTTAGCTTTTATTGGTTATACAAGTTGGACATCTAATCCGCTAAGGGTTATTGTGTGAAAGTTAAATAGTCAAACAAACCGAATCAAAAATGTATTTTATATATATATATATATATATAAATTATGAATAATAAATACATCTCATACTTGTCTTAATATGATGTCCATTATTTGTGGATTTGTTTGACATGGTATAAGGGTGGACGATATCCTACCCTACTCAAGTATGAAATGAAACACATATTTTTTAGCCTGTGTAAACATCTATTTTTTAGCCTTTGTGGCCTTTGTAAATCTGCGCTCTCCTCCTTGAGGGTTATGATCCTTTCTGAGCATTTGTCAAAACAAAGGTCGTTACCTCTTTTAAACTCTACCATTCCTTTGTCACGAGTAGATCTGTTCCTGTGACTACAGAGAGGAATATTTCCATCTCTGTCCCTCTTCCTGCCTAATGAATGGCCCTCTGTCCATCTACTCTGCTGATTCTCTGCATCCGAGTCTATTCTCTTTGTATTGTAATCTCCTAGAAATATCTCTGTGAAGTCTCAATATGTTTGTTGAAATATGTTGAATTCTATGTACGTTGAGCCTTGAAGTCTGTGAGCAGTTTAATATTTGAATGAAGCACTCAGTCCATGTGTTGGAATACTACATGTGAGTTTAATATTAGTATCTCTAGCCAATCCTTAGTGCATTGAAGGTTGACCGGTTCTCTTTGTGGTGAAGTTTTTTACATGCGGTCATAGCTAGTTTGCGTTGAACATTGAATTGTGTTGAATCTGGTCGATAGTTGAGAGTGTTGGTTGAGTCCTTATGGTGCATTGGCTTATATATATACTAGTGAACAGTTGAAGCATTCAAACTCTTGGGATAAAACTCTTGTATTTCTCTCTGCACTGGTTTGAAGTATACATGTGTGTTGGAATTGTGACACCATGGATTGTGAAGGACTGCGTTGCATTAGTTTGAGAGTTATATGCCTTCTCTACAATGTATTGGAAGAGTGTAACGCTGCATCATTTTTTTAATATATTGAAACTCGTATAAATTTATTTTGTGGCCGTGAGTTATCTGTGTTGAATCTTGAGCATTTAGTTTGTGTCGTAATGGTGGTATATGCTCCACGTTTAGATCTATGCTATAAAAGGGAAATTTCTCTCTATTCTAAAGCTAGCCGAAACTATATGATACGAAGATGGAGGGGAATCCTGGAATTCCAAAAGGAGGAATTATTTTACATATCTTGGACAACATATTCACATGGAAAGAATGGTCAAGATTCAATGAGGAATTATAAAAATTAAAATCTTGATATTAAAACCGTGGTCATGTTGTCCAAGTCTGCATGAAAAAATTTGAAATCAGTGGAAAGAAGTAAGTTTATCCAATTAAAGAGTTGCTTTACTAATCAATATTCTACAAAGGGGAATTTCTCAGATGTTTGGATTTTGCATTTTTCTTTCAGACCTGCCGTAAGAAAACTTATAGTCAACCATTATGGGTGTTGAAACATCTAAGAAACATTCAATACCCCATATAACATACTTCAAAAATAAACTTTGACCAAAATAAAGGAAATGAAAATGCATGGTGTTTTCCTTATGTTTATTAGAATTATCAGAGATATAAATTTACTAGGAGCATAAAAAAAATTAAAGCAATACAATATACACAATGTTTATCTTGGAAAAACCTTAAATTAGGGAAAAAATTTAGCTAACAAAATTCTATTAGTCCTTTAGCCAAAACCTGTCAAGGTTGGCAAGTGAGCCATTACTTCTCACCTCCTTGAAGCATTAAAATGAAGTTTTCCCAAGCCTTTTAAAGAATTCATTACATAAAATCCATGGGCACAAAACCATTTTACCAAAACCACCATTTTTTGATTGAGAAACTTTGACTTTGTCACCAAGTTAAGTTTTACTTAACGATTCCATCTCAAACCTTGTCTTGGGGTTCCCCTTGACCAAATCCATCCAAATGAGCCAACACCACTCACCTCCAAGCCATCACCCCTCAAATTTTATGTCTAGGGTATTTGGTAATTTACCATGCCCCATTATCACCTAGGTATACCCCTAGACTTTACTAATAATTTCCTAAGGGTACACACGCCTTACTAGATCTTACAACAATATCCCCATTTACATGTAATTTTTTTTGAACTCCATCATAATAATCCTTTTTTTTTTAATTGTCATCACCATTTACAATACATAACCAACTTCTATTTAATCTACAAGAAAATCTAAATGTAAATGATCGAGGGATTGTTTCAACTAACAAGGGCCAAATCATTGTTTTACTGTACATCTCCTTACACATATCAATGTTCCTATCATTCTCATGCCTGCTGAACAAAACCCATCAAGATTATCTCTTGGTTTTTTCTTGACCCCATGACTTTAATACCATGTTAAAATTTCTAGATAGATATACTGATAATTTTTTTTATAGAAACATAATACACACAATGTTTATGACGAGGAAAACCCTATCTTGGGATAAAACAAACTAACATAATTTTATTAGTCCCTTGGACAAAACCCGACCAAGCTATCCAACTCAACCTTCACCGCTCACCTTCTTGGCCCATTACAATGAAGTTTTCCCAACCCTTTTAAAGGCTTCATTATGTGCAATTCATGGGCATAAAACCATGGGAATACAAAAACATGCACTCAAAAGCACCACTATTTGAATGAGCAACTTTGAATCTTTCACCGCGTCGATTTTTACGTAATAATATACATCCCTAAATCCATATAGACCAAAGGATTTGATGAGAAAAAGAAGTGTCTCTTTTGATAATTCATAACTTTTTGATTCAATTATGTGTACATATGCTTGAAGATATACCACTGAAAATATTTTAAAGAGGAGAGGATATCTTGGAGAAATGGAATGAGACAAAAAATTCCCACCACTATTTTTTTGCAATCCTAATCAATCATATTTAAGAATTCACTATTATTTGGATCTTGTTTATACCTTTCTTTAATGAAAAATATAGGAGATTCAATAGTGCAAATAATTCCACTTTGGAGTTAGAACCTTTACTAGGAGCATATATTATGTGAAAATAATGACCTTGGTTCAAGAAAAGAACCACCCTAACACCACACCAAGATGGATCTTGATCTGATAATCACACTGTGAGTGACCTCAGTTAAATTTAACAAACAAAGGTATTACAGACTCATGTGCGGGTGTGTGTTCTGTGTAATTGAAACAACGAATCGATCATATTTCCAACACATAGACATTTTACAGGGAATGACAGCAGAGAAATATAGTAAGGAAATCAAAGACACAAATAGTTTTTTAATAAGGAGTTCACCCTATTCTCCAGGGCTACGTCTCCAGTCTAGCTTCAGTGGTGGCCTTGTTTTATTGTGTCTTGCAACAAAGAATTTACAATGTAGGGACTCAATATGAGTTCTCTTGACAGCAGATTTTGCTTGGCAAGGTGGTTCTTGGATTCCCCAAGCCACTCAGAGTTCACAGACTCTTTTTTTCCTACCAGCTCTGTGACTTTTGGTCTACAGTGGAAAGAGCCAACTGTGATGCTCAATCCGAACAGATTCCTTGATGGGAAGGCTTGATGCTTCAAGCTCTTGGGTGCTCAATGCTACCTGTGGTCAGCTCGGCCCTCTGTCTCCTATGCTTGGCTTTACTGCTCTCTGTGCTTAGTCTTCCTCTCAGTGTTTACTGCTCACTGTCTCTCTCAGTCACTTGGACTCTTCGATCTGAATCCCTCCTCTAATCCTGTTCACTGTCTCTGCTCATGGCTTTAGCCACTCGACCTCCATGTTTGTTCGTTTCCTCTCCTTCTTGTGTCACTTCGCCTATCGCCTGTGTGTTTGGAATTCCCTGTTTGGCATTAGCATAATGCTCCGGAAGTAGCCACGTGTCTCCATCAGAACTTCGCCAGCCCGCTTGTTGATTTGCTGCTTTCTCCGTCGTGGCGGTCAACGGATTCCAAATCCTCTTAAACCGCGGCTTAATCCTTTGTCAATTCTGCTCTGTCTATCAGGCGCAATCTCAGCCGTCCAATCTGGGCTCTGCCAGATCCAACGTCATTTGCACGTCGAGCGCGGTTGACTTGCTCGACTGATAGCGTGCGATCGCGGCGGTTTTTCTCTCTCCTCCGCTACCACGCGTCGATCGCTGATTGTGATCGCTCTGCTTTCTCCAAAACTGCTTACCGTTCAAGGGTGTCCCGGGGAAACTGCCAGTTTTTCGGTGTGGGTCTCGCCTTTTTCTTTCTGCACCTTTTCCTTTTTCCGCCTGCGGTCCTTTGGTTCCTCCATGTGACCGGGTACTGGAGGCTTTCCATTTTAGCCATTTTCGCCTAGCGATGCGCTAATGCTTATCGAAAACCAGCTCATTTTCCCGATTCGGGGCTCCCAGGGGCTATTTTGGCCTCTTGCACAGTCTCCATGGACCTCAGTCAGCGTGCTTTGATCGAGGTCCTCGTGGTTCCACGCCGGCTACCATGGCCACTGGTTCAGGGTGTTTTCAATTGCTGTTTTGGATTCTTCAAGGATTTGTTCGACTTGTTTTGGTCACGGTTCTATGACATTCATTTATGGGTCTGATTCGGATCAGATCTCCTTCGATAATGCCATTGAAGAATCCATAAGGAATATCAAAATCAATAAGAGGCATGATAAGATATATTTGACTCTTTATTTTTGGCTCCATTCTATACTTTGTAATAAGCTTCACAATAAGATCTACTGTCATTGCAATAGGAACCTATCTATCCTAAATGATGAATGAATTACAAGCCCACCGAATATAGTGTAATATAATACCTAGAAAAACATATCTTCGTGAGATCTAGAAGAGGAAGGAACACCCATAACACCCACAGGATCCATCACTTGAACCTCCTTGCTTAAGGACTCTATATATTTTTTGCAACTTGACCAACACATGAGTACATATTGGAAAATACCCTTAATTTGGGTACATATTGGAAAATACCTCTAAAAATCACATTATTTAACCCCCTACCAATACGAACCCAATAGACCTTCCTAATTTAAAAAATCCCTACTTTCACTAGATATTTTAGATATCCATTTTTTCATTAACACTTTTTAGGCCCCTTTATATTTTTTCATTAACTTTGAACTCCATTTTTTTTACTTTCCAATATAAAAACACTTTACCCCCTATTATATGCCCAATATATTATGTCATTTTTTCCTAAATATGTATCCCCCAATATGAATTCATGTGGTATGGTATTTCTCTCCTAGTGAAGCCCTTGTGGACCAAAATCCATACTAATATCCATTACCTTGAAATTATCTAACTTGGAATTGGTATTAAAATTATTTTTGACTCAAACCTTCTTCTTAGATAGACTACTTAAAGGAACCTTATTTCATGAATCTTGCAGATGACCAACCTCATGGAATCCAAAACACCAAAATGGTAATTTATAATATCCTACATTTTGTTTGTGTGTGCTTCTCCTCATTTCAATTTTAATTTCCTTAAGAAACCCCTTACATAGGTTCAACTTCACTTGGACCTAAGCTGGCCTTCTATCCATTTTTATATTCCAATCTAGCTCGAGGCCAATAAAAAACCTAATCTTATTCCCTAATGCATTTAAAAGATATTGATTCCAAAAATTGAAAGGAAGACATGATAATATAGCCCAAACAATTTGAATAGAGATCAATTTCCTCAGAGTGTTGAAATTATAGACCATTTCTAAAGGAAAACCCTTGATGGCCCTCAACTCCATTCTTTACCGAAAATCTCTTCTGCATCCATTAAATATTAAGAAGGAAACACAACCAAAATATAACCAAAATATAAAAGGGTAGTGAGTAAAACACAATCAACACATTTTTTCACAAGCCACCCTTGTGGGGAAGTTATTGATGGAACAAGCTGAAGCCAAGGAAGAGATCCTATTGCAACTAGATGAAATTCAACTACAATTGCAAGAGATAAGTGTTGGGATTCCAACCTCAACATATTTAGGTCATTGTTAACATGCTACTTAGTGCTACTCCAAGAATTCTACAATTGGAGAAACATTGCCTTGATGCTCCCTATATTAGGGATTGAATTCCCCAATTTAGCCTTGATAAGCCAACCTTATGTAACCCAATGCTCCCACCAAATTTCATTCTCCATTATCTCAATTCATTCGTGGTTGTTAGGAGGGGATTGTTTGCAAAAGAAATTATCCCATTCTCTTTCCTATGCCTAAATTAGAATAAAGGAACTATTGAGACACTCATGAGAGGAGTTTCTAGCATGCTCAGCATAGGAACCAAAGAGATTGGCTCAACCTTGGTGACAAGAGTGAGATTATCTATTGTACAAAATTCTTAAATTTTTTGCACAGAGTAGAAACCACAAAAATAAGGAAACCTAAAAGGACAAATTGGACTGTAGAGAATTGAAGCAAAGAGTGAATATGGAGAACATTGACAAACTTCTATCAGAACAATAGTGATCAAAGGAAATTGGCAGTTAAGGAAAAACTTCGAAAAATCAAAATGGAGAAAGGAAAGACGATTCCAAAATACTTGACCAAGTTCACTCAGTGTTGTGATGAACTTGGAAGTGTTGGAATCATGTCGCTGAGGATGATGTAGTGATTCTTGCTCTTTTAGGACTCCCAAAGAGTTGGCATAGTTATCAGGACTCTGTTAATGGTTGGGAGAAGATGCCAAATTGGGAATGATTGTGGTCAGATTTGATGCAGGAGGAGATCAGGAGGAACACCAGGGATGGCTCTTTATCAAAGACTGATGATGAAGAGAATTGTGCCTTAGTGATTAAGGTGAAGAAGGGGAAAGGATAAGCTTTCCAATCCAAATCAGATTCTTATCATGGAGGTAAGAAGAAAGACATGATGAAGTTAAGTGCTTTCATTGCCATGAGCTCGACCATTTTCCTATAGATTTTCCACTCAATAAGTCCAAGAAGAAGTCCTCAGGAGGAGCGGCAGGTGAGGCTTTGGCCTCTCAATTCAAATTGGACTTTTCCCTCATTTCATGCATGGTGTCATCAATGATAGGAAGTGTATGGTACTTAGACAGTGGAGCTTCATTCCATGTGACTGGTGATAAAGAGTTATTCAGTGACCTGGAGGAGAAATATCTCAAGATGCATATCGAGTTGGGCGATGATGGGAAGTATAATGTTACTGGATTACCACTCACCTTGAAGAATGTTATGTATGTGCCCGACCTTAAGACAAACTTGGTATTTGTTTCCATGCTTGAGGATATAGGTTATGATGTGATCTTATCGAAAGGAAAGGTGTTCCTTTGACACATAGATACGGGTAAAGTAAAGAAGATAGGGGTTCAAGTGAAGAATCTCTATAAGCTGGAGGTTTAGGAGTGTGCTGCTTTGAGTACAAAAGCATAAAGGTTGCAGAGCTGAGACGTTGGCGAGTTGTGGCACAGGTGATTGGGAAACTTGCATAATGGAGATTTGAAGATATTGCAACAAATCTTTACCGGTCTTCCCAAAGGTATGCTTGAGCAAGTTGATACATGCAAGGGATGTACTTTGGGAAAATACACCAAGCCTTCCTTAAATCAGAATAGAGGCGGTCAAGCAGAGGCTATTCTAGAGAAAGTCCATTGAAATGTGTGTGGACCATTCTCGACAACATCCATGACCAAACATAGGTATTATGTTATATTTGTTGTTGACTTTTCTCATAAATGTTGGATATTTTTCATGTAGAAAAAGGATCAAACTTTCACAAAGTTTTGTGAGTTTAAAGCATTAGTGAGAAAGAGTTAGGAAAGAAGGTTAAAGCTCTACAGAATCATAACAGTGGTGAGTATGTCTCAAATGAGTCTAAGAACTTCTGTTCAACGGAAGGGATTAAACAAGAGCTGACGACACCCCATAATCCTTAGCAAAATGGGGTGTCCGAGAGGAAGAACAAAAGCATAGTAGCGGAACCAAGTGAGATGTTGCATGATCAAGTCCTATCACTACACTTGTGGGCTAAGGCATGTAACACAACGGTTTATGTTTAGAATCATAGCCCACATTAGATACTTGAGATGAAGACACCAGAGGAGGATTATTCCAGTAAGAGGCTAGATGTTGGTCACTTCAGGATTTTGGGTCATCGGTATATTGCCATGTGACCAAAGATGCATGAAAGAGGTTTGAGTTGACAACAGAGTTGGGGATATTTGTGGGGTACACTGATACACCTCATAACTATCAGGTGTACTTTCTAAACAACATGATGATAATGGTTCGCAGGGATGTTAGATTTGATGAGGAGAAGGCCATGTGAGTTTCCATTGAGAGGGAGCTTGAGCTACATGTGGATGAGGAGATTTTAGCTTCTATGGTTGAGGAGCATCAGATTGATGTGGAGCAGCCACATGCAAAGGATCTGGGAGTGGAGACATCCACTTAGGCAGAGTCTTCCAGAGAGGGAAGAAAGCGCATGAGAGAGGATGACAAATTTTTGGATGATGCATGGGAAAATGTGGAAGCACCAACTTCTCAGTGCAGGAAGAGGAGGTCACTTAAGAGGTACACTAGATACATGGCTCTTATGGGTGAATGTGTTGTGACAGAGCCATCTTCATTTAAGGAAGCAGGGCAACAACCGATTTGGGTTGATGGCATGGTGGAGGAGTATGACTCCGTACTCCGCAACAGTGTTTGGGATGTGGTCCTGAGACCGGAGGACAAATCAGTGGTGAGCTCCCTTTGGCATTACAAGGTAATGTAAGCTATAGATGGTAGTGTGGAGAAGCATAACGCTAGATTTGTGGCTCGTGGATTTTCACATGTAGAGGGGATTGACTATGATGAGACCTTTGCTCCTGTTGCAAGGTACTCATCAATCAGATCTATATTGGTACTATCAACACAGATGGGTTGGAATATACATAAAATGGATGTGAAGACAACCTTCCTTAATGGCATGATTGATGAAGATGTGTACATAGAGCAGCCTAAAGGTTTTGAAACCTTCGACCATGAGTTGCATGTGTGCCAGCTCAAGAGAGCGTTGTATGGGCTAAAGCAAGCACCCCATGTTTGGTACACTAGGATATATATCTACTTCATTGAGTTAGGCTTCACAAAGAGAGAAGTGAATGTGAATCTGTACCACATAGTGGTGGAAGGTAAACTGTTGGTCATTGTACTTTATGTTGATGATCTCATACTGATAGGTGATGATCAACTGGTCAAGTCTTGCAAGGAGGACCTTGCAAGAGAGTTTGAGATGAAGGACATGGGGCTCATGCATTACTTTCTTGGCATGGAGGTATGGAAGGGAGATGGGAAGTTGTTTGTGTCTTAGGGAAAGTATGCCAATGAGATACTCAAGAGATTCCGCATGGAGAGCAACAAACCCACATAGACTCCTCTAGCAGGTAACTGGAGGAAGGATGATGCTACTTCATGGGAAGTAGTGGAAGATACTGCTTATAGGTAGCTTGTGGTTTCACTCATAGACTTGGTGAACACAAGACCGGATATGTGATATGCAGTTAACCATCTTAGTCAAGCGATGGTTAGGCCTACCAAGCTGTATTGGAAGGCGAAAAAGCATGTGTTGAGATACCTTAGGGGCACTTCTCAATATGGATTATGGTACAAAAATACAAAGGGAGTGAAGCTTCAAGACTTCACCAATGGAGATTGGGTAGGGAGTCCATCCAAATAGAAGAGCACATGAGGAGGTATCTTCAATATTGGGTTAGCGACAGTTTCTTAGTACATCAAGAAACAGAGATCGACTGCACTCAGTTCAATAGAGGTAGAGGACATGGATGCGAGTCAAGGAGAATGTGAGACCATCTAGATGAGGAAGATCCTAGTTGGTTTGTTTGGTCATAAGATGGATCCAACTATGATTTACTATGATAATCAGAGTTGTATCAAACTATTTGATAATCTAGTTTTTCATGATCGGTCCAAGCATATTGACATCCGATATCATCATCTTAGAGATTGTGTATTGAGGAAAATTATGTTGTTAGAGTATATTTCCATGGAGGAGCAAGATGTTGGCATTTTCAAGATGTAAATTCAAGTTTCACAGAGATACGATCGGGGTAGTTGATAATCCCTTTCTTGTTGAAAGGGAGTGTTGAGAAATAGCAACAAGAAAATTCCACTTTAATTTGTCCTTGAATTAAACTGAGAGTTAAAATTGAATTCTATTCTCATAGAAACTTGTAAATAATTAATTAAGTTTAATTAACTTATTTGGATTAGTAATTTCGAGTTTGAAGTCTTTCTGTATTCATGTATATGTTCTCCCTAAGTTTTAGGGGTCTAGTATGAGTTTAAATTGAGTTGGAAATTAGATCACTTAGTTTATTGAGTTAGGTTCAGTTAAATTAGTTATAAATTGTTTTTGGAACTAATAGAGGACTAACAGTCGGTGCACTAATGCATCCACTAGTGCTATTCCAAGTAATTGAAGATTCCCTCATGAGAAACTCATGCATGTCAGTTTAGAGAAAGACCCAGTTGAGACTAGAGTGTAGGGACAACATACTATCAGTGGTATTATTTACTGGAGTGTAAATATCATGCATGCATCAGAGATTGATCCTATATTTGGATTGCACAGTTTTGGAAGCATGATTTCCCTTTAAATATGGGCTATTCATCCTAGGAATTATGCAAGATATTAGGAGCTTGGAGAGATGCAGAATAGGCTAAGGATTTGGTTTGGTCTAGCTTGTGAGCTGAGAGAGTTGAGCATACTTGTGTGGAATTGTTCTAGTGAGAATAAGCTTTGTATCTTCACTCATATTTTTGATACATGCAATACAAATAGAGGGGTTTTGAGCAGTGGCTTTCCCCAGATACATCTTGTGTTATGTGCCATTAATTTATCTTCTTCTTGTTCATATTTTTTGCATTGATCTATTGGCTTCCGTTGGTTAAAAGAAAAAGTAGATTTTTGTCCTGTGCTTTAGTACATTGCATGAGCTTGTGAATCTACAGGATTTTCTACACTCCAAGTTACGGTAAGTAACATACTAGTGGCCTAATCCCTTTTTTTCTTGTGACTGAAAGTTGTAATAAAGAGGAGCGCTATTATTATTTTCCAACATGCCTCCAAATAAAGTTACTACACCAATTAAATATATTAAAGGCTCACCCTTGTCTCATGAAGAAAGTGAAGACTTAGGATTTAGGCTATCTCAATTAGAGAAAGATGCTAATGAAATTGATGGTAGTATGTTGAAAAAGGTGGATTTATTAGGTTCTCAAGAAAAACTTAAAAGAGAAATGGAAGAGGATATGAATGAAAATAAGGAAGGAATATAAAATGAGATAGAATGAATATAAAATAAGATTGATGAAAATAAGGAAGAAATACAAAAATTCATGATTTCCATGGAAAAACTTATCTTGGAGAGGCTTACTAAAAGGGATGTGGAGATCCATGGAAATCATGAACATAAGAAGAAACATGTTGTTTAAAATCAACCTCATATGGGGAGTATGCTACCACAATAAAAAGAACACATTTTGAATTACAAAACCATAATCATGAATTGTCAATCCAAGATCCATATCATTAGGGATTGAAGTCAGCACCAAGGTACTACTACATTTCAAACACCGATATGAGGAAATTCGATGGCAATGATCGTGTAACATGGATATTTTAAATGGAGAAATACTTTTATCTACACCAAGTGGCATCCTTGCAAAAGGTAAGTATTTCATTCATGTTTTTAGAATAATACCAACATGTATGGTATCCATGTCTTTGTGAAAGAAGAAAGTATTATGTTATATCTTGGTCCATTTTTATACAGGAATTAATAACACATTATGGGATATTAAGAGCAACAAACTCTTTAGTCATTTGGTAAATCTTTGAGAAAATGTCCATTTATATAGCATATTCAACAATTCCAAAATTTTAATCTCAAAGTAAAAAATATTTCTGAGGATAATTGTTTATACCTATTTATGGAAACTTTTAAGGAAAGCATCCAACATGAGGTGTGCCTCTTTGAAGCTAAATCTCTAGAGCAAGTTTTCAATCTAGCAAGGAAAGTTGAAATTAAAAATATGGACACTAGAAAATCGGTTACTAATAACTATAGAGAAAATCATGCTCCCTTTCCTAAACTAACAAGGCTGGCTCCTTAGAAAATGGATGTATGAAGAGAAAAGGGACTATGTTTCAACTGAGACTATGTTAAGGAAAGCATCCAACATGAGGTGTGCCTCTTTGAACCTAAATCTCTAGAGCATGTTTTCAATTTGGAAGGGAAATTTGAAAGTAAAAATATGGCCACTAGAAAATTGGTTACTAATAACTATAGAGAAAATCTTGCTTCCTTTCCTAAACTAGCAAGGTTGACTCCTCAGAAAATGGATGTATGAAGACAAAAGGGACTATGTTTCAACTGTACCAACAAGTATGTAAAGGGAATAAGTGTAATGAGAAGAAATTTTTCTACATGGATTGTGAAGATGAAGAAGATCAAGGAGTGGAAACTTCACAAGATCTAGATCTAGAAGAGACTACTCCAATCTCTTGTCATGCATTGACTGACATCAATAATCCACAAACACTCAAGATAGAAGGATATATCAAAAGAAAAAGGGAACAATATTGATTGATTCAGGTAGTAGGTAGTACCCTTAAATTCATCAATTATAAATTGGAAAAAATTCTTAATTGATCTATATATCCAACGACAAGATTTCAAGCAATGATTGCAGATGGATGTTCTATAAATTGTTTAGGGAAGTTCCATAATGTTGCGCTAAATATGGTGGAGTATTTCTTGGTTAGTTCCATGATTGTGATCCAAATGGGTGGTGTTGACGTTGTATTAGGGGTCCATTGATTACAATAATTAGGAACAATGGTTGTTACATGTCATTTTGTTGCATTTGATTAAATGGCCTTGAATCCAGATCAATCATCATCCCCTACAAAGCCAAAGCATGCCCTTTCTAGAATTTCCAAGAATCCTCTATTACATTCGCTATAAACCATATTTTTGTGGATCAAAACACTTCCCTTTTGGGGAAACCTGTGATGGCATAGTTTTCACACTTGCCAACTGTGTTGGCTAGCACAGGTTTCTTTCCCAAAAAGTGCAATGATAGCTAGAATTGAGTAAAAAATAAAAATTAATTTTGAAGTTTATCTTTCTAGAAGCTTTAGAATTGGTTTCAACCATTTACTAGTGGATCAAATCTCGAACTCTTAATACTGAGGTTTTATCTCTTATATCCTATAAATCACCTCCCTCTTATGTGGATCTAAGCCCTAGAATGGTGAATCCCAAACCACCTCATTTACGTTATAAATTCACTGCCTCCCATAGAGTCCGGGTTGGATTTTGGAGACTTTGAATTATGTCCTTATGCTTCTCATTATGTCTAGGGGTCCATTATCCATCCATGTATTTGAGGTGTGATTGAAGGATTACTATTGTGGAAAACGAAGGACAAGATATCTGGAAGAGATGCACATGGTCAAGGCCTACAAGAGTTGTAATTTTTTCCCGCCTTTATTAATAAAATAATTTATTGTTTCAACTATACTTATGTCTTATTTATGCATTTGTACAACATGAATCCTTGACTTATTGTTTAGATCTATCTGTATATGCTATTTTGTATGTTTTGGTTCTCTTGCTTGTTTTAGATGATTTGTAGGTTCCACTTATGGAAATTGGAGTTGGAGCTGGAGTTAACAAGTAAGGAGAAGGAGGAAGCTTGCATTGGACTCCAAGTAGGTTTTCTTGCCATATTTTAAAAATCTCTAAGGAAAGCATTGAAATTTTGTCTTGGTTGTTTCTAGACTAATCACTAAGTCTAGGTGTTAGCAGTCTATAATTTTCTGAGGTTGTAGAAGAAAATCACAATGGTAACCAAAAACCAATTTGGAAGCTCGGATCTAGCTCTACTAGCTTCAGAGAGGGCTCTCTCTATCAGATTTAACTTTGTTGTATTTAGATATTAGGCTAGTTATGAGTGTTTGAAGTTTGGTTTTAAATTGATTGGTTGATTAAGTTCTTGAACCTTCCATTGGGCTATGGAGTCTGCGGTTTAAAAGGGGTATGTTTTAGCTTTTAGAAAGGAGTTTCAGAGGGCAAGGTAGCTAAACTAAATGGATCCTTTATATTTAAATGAAATGGAATGGAAGAAAATATATAAGTTCAATTGAAGTTAAAGAGCAATTAAGAATTCCTTAACATGATATCAGAAGAAAACATTGAAATTATCTATAGCCAGAAGCAAAGTGTATTTTTCAACAAATTATGTTCATCAATGTTCTGTAAAATAATTCAAATTTCAGAAAAAATAAGCATGGAAACAAAGTAATAACAAATTAACAGGTAAAGAAGCACATCACCAGATAGTCTACCACATGAATCGTGTGAAGAATGTCCTTTTTATTACTGATTAGCCCATCAAATGAAAATAGTACAATAGCTTTTTGGAATGCAAAAACCAATGCAGAAATCAACCCTTGATACTTCTAAAAGAGAAGTATTTATAATATATTTACAAAAAACCCTCTCAAAACTAACTAGGATGTATTTAGGAATAATTCCTAAACTGAATCTATCTAACTTATTACAAAAATTTAGGAAAATTTGAACTGTCTGAAGTGCTAGCACTAATTTTGTGGGATTGCTGATTGTCCAACCCTTTGAATACTATTGTGCTTTTGATGCTGAGTTGTACAAGCAAATCCTTTGCTTACTCCAGTAATTTGCATAATTTATCCCAGCACTACTCACTAGGGATAGTTGTCTTCAATAACTTTCTATAAACTTCAACCACTTCAATGTATTTTGAAAATGTCGATTTGGAGATAAAGATATGCTTAATCTCATACTAGATATCTTGATCTTATGTCAACACTTCTAAGAATGCTTTTCTTGTCATGCTGATTCTTCCTCCTATAACTTTAGAACTTTCTTTAGCCTTGGTCATGAATTTCTCACTATAATCGGACCATGTACTGAGTTTATCATTTATTACTAATAAATTAGGAAGTCCCTTTTTGTAGAGGGCTTCTAGCTTGTTGAAGAATCTTTGTACACCAATGTCCAGAATCTGACACTTTTCTTCGATCTACCTCATTAAACTTCTCCTAGTCAACACCTTTTTGACCTCTAGTATAGTTTCTATTCTATCTTCAATCTCTAGCTCTTCTAATTCCTATTTTTTTTTGGAGTTAAGGAACTTGATGAACTCAATAGCTTCACTAGGTTTGTCACCCAACTGTTTTTTGACTTCTTTAATGGATTCAATAGACCTTTCAATCAATTCCTGTTGCTCAACTATGATTTGTATTGAAGTCCAAATATCTATCATATCTTCATTGATCCGTTTCTAAATATTTTCTTTGACCTGGGCCAGGAACGTATTCCCCATGGCAGTATATATTTCCATTTGATGCAATCTCTAGGACATTGTCTAGGATTTCTGTACTTTTCTTAGGAGGGAATTATCGTATCTTGTGTTCTACTCCTATAAGGTCTTCACATCCTATCTCAACTTCTTTATTTCTTCTCCCTGTATCGACATGTTTTCCATTTATTGATCTAATTTAATTGAATCATTTGCAGTTGATGAGGGAAGTACTGTAGAAGAGGATGCTCCTACTGTTGTAGCTGGTGTAGGGATACTTGTTTGAAGTAGGGATGCAATTGGCACTGCATCAAGAGGAACCACTGCTAGTTGAGAACTCTTCTCCTTCTCTTTGATAAACTTTTCCATCTCTGCTTCCATATCCTTGATCTTTGCACTTTGCTCCACTAGTAGCTTCAACGATTTTTCTTTCTGTAACTCTGTCTCTCCTAACTCCTTTTCTTGGGGATCTTCAATCGCAGGCAGCTTCAATTTCTTCTTGAGGGATTCTATGTTAGCATTCTTCTTCTTAATAACTGCTTCCATGGCCTTTGAATTACCAGGATCAAAACCTGCTTTGATCACCATTTCCTCCAAATATTTAATTTTGTTGTCTTTAAAAAGAGAGGAAACTTTATTTAATTTTGTTGTCTTTAAAAAGAGAGGAAACTTTCTCCAGTTTGAGTTCTGATTGAACACTTTTTAAAGACAACTGTAGTTTGGAAGAAGTGACGGTAGTCTATGTGAAGGTTGAGCATACCATTTCTCCTGTTTGCCTGTGCATGTCCATCTAATCCAAAGGACGAATATCCTTTTCCTCAAACTCAAAGGTAGTATGCTTGAAGTCAACTTCTAATTTTGGTTATGTAACCTATGCTTGTAAGAATGTCATATTCATTATCCCTTTCTCTGTGTCATAGGATGAAATGAGCCTGTGATGGATTGAGGAAGATTTCTTCCTGAATTGAGTAGAGATGTTGTCATGAAGGGCTTCATTCCTCTATTTAATTTCTTTATATCTTTGGAAAATATCTAGCTGCCTTTATTCTGTGAATGTCTCTGGTGTATGAGGTGTTGTAGCTGGAGTCTCTTTAGTAGTCAAGGATGATGGAGAACCAATGGTACTACTGTCAAAATTAAAATTTTGAAGGCCAGAGAGAAAAATGGTACCCTGTGTTTCTTCTAGTAGTGGGAAGTCTATCTTAGAGTCTGTCTTAATCTTCTTGGTATGGATCTTGAATTCTTTGGCTGAGACTTCTGTGACTAAAGGAGAGTCCTCCTCTCTTGGTCTCTTCTTGGTCTTTTCTCTGGATATAGGAGTCTCTGAGTCAGTCCTGGAAAGCACCTACTCTTCGACCTCCTGCAATGTGTTCTCTACCCAATTTTGTTGGTTCATGTACTTCTCTATTTCTGGTTTTTGGGTATGCACATAGGGAGTTGCCTTATGTTCCAATATTAGCTTAGAAATTACCTCAAAGGGGTCATAAGACCATGTAAATCTAAGAGGGAAATTTATTTGTTTCAGCAGGAGGTCTGCTTTCTCTCCCGCCACTCTGCATTTACAAATAAAAGGTTCTATATGTGTCTTAATTTTGAATTATGACTTCTTCTTAGCTGCCACAAAATTGATGTTGTCTAAGTGGATTATTTGCCTAATGTACTCTAAGGAAAATGGCCTCATTGGAAGGTACTTGGGCAACTTATATGGTGGCAACTGTGAGCCATAAACTATGATCTCTGTAAATGATTGGTATAGATACCAATCTCCTGTCTTCACCTATTCACTGAGATGCAACACTTTTTGAATATCCTCACTGATTCTTAGAATCTACTGGCCACTTAGCAAACAAGTTGCTCAATACACAAACTAATCAATAAGCTCTTTAAAACTGTATTCCTTTGATTGTTTTATGATCCTGCAGGTCTAGAAAATAATGGAGTGAAGGTCTTCTTCCTGATTGAGCTTCTGCACTGCAAAGGGAAACCTATCTGTCTGGAAGAAAATGAACATGTACATAATAATGAAAGAATATCTAAACATTCCTTCAGTTAAAAACTTAAGCAATTGTTCATGAATTACATTTGCAAGGAAGTGACCATAGTCAAAGGTGACTGATAAACCTTCTTCTATAGAAAGAATGGATAGAAAGCCTAAAATAGGCTCATCTACCCATTCATCTAAAAATTAACCAAGTAGGCGTGACAAGACAGAGATAACATGTCTAGTTCTTTGAGGGAAAATACAAGAGGGATAAGGGGGATTCTTCTTAGGGAGTTGAGAATCTTTTGGTAGGAAGACCTCAAAAATCTTGGCTCTCTGGGGAAAGGTAAGTTTTTGATAAATTTATTTAGAGCCTCAAGGGAAACGGGAGTCAGAGAGTCACTGTAGGGGACTTGCAACATTTGATTTATACTTTCATAGGTAATGGTGAAAAGGATTTCACCATTATGGAAGATGATATCCCTCTTACTTGAGATATAAGAGGCATGGAACTTGAGGAAGAATTCAGGGAAATAGTAGGATTAGGGAAAAACAAAGAGGGGTAGTCTAGATTGCCAGAGGCTAATCTCGTCAGACTGGTCAAGGTAAGTGTCACGAAACCAACAACGTAATTCGAAGAGGTAGAATTCACACTATTTTTCAGCAATTTTGTAATCTCTGTTAGCTAGGGGGATGTGGTCTAAATCCACAGGGGGAGTGAGCATGGGGTTTACCATAGTGGCAGTTTTTGGGGCCGTCGTGGTAGAAAAATGAAATTATAGAGGATGAAAAATGGGATTTGTAGAGGTTCACTATTAATTTCGCGGGAAAAAGCTCGGAGGGTCTTCCTTTGTGAACGGTGATTGATAGGCAAGAAAGTAGAGGGCGGGAGAACTGTAATAGTAGGAAAGCGAGAAAAGGCCATGACCACAGGAAACAATGAGGCTTTATAATTTTTCACATGGAGCGGGACTATTAGCCAAACGACTATTTGGGGGCATTTACTCCACAATGGGAGGGAGCCCTAGTGGAAAGGGTAATAGTTGTCGACATGGTGGAAAAGGATAGGTGGAGGGAGGCACGGGGCCGTTAGTAGGAAGTGATAGGTGGAGGGAGGCATGGGGCCGTTAGTAGGAAGTGATAGGTGGAAGGGATATGTGGCGGTTGAAGCAAAAGAGGAGGGTGACGTGAAGCAGAATGCAGGTTAAGGCTGGAGCAGGGAAAACTGATTTTGGAGGAGGGTCAAAGTAGTTTATGGTACTAGAGGAGGGGGGGGGGGGCCCAAAATC
>APFE031644192.1:34139-60932 GCA_000404065.3 Pinus taeda | reverse complement strand
ATCTGTAGGAGTAGCTGATGGAAAATTATACCCTGTTTCTATGATGTCCCAAACTTCTGTACCCAAAGATTGAAGATAAGCAGTAACTCTTACCTTCCAATATACGAAGTTTGTCCCATCAAAAATTGGTGGCCTGATCAATGTTCCCTCTCATAGTTGCTCATGATGATGGATCTTCCTTCAAGCGATCAAGCTTCTTCAGAAGGACTTGCTCTGATACCAGTTGTTGGAAATAATACTGAGAGGGGGGGGGGTGAATCAGTATTATCAAATTATTTTCAATATGGCTTCCTTAATTTATTGACCATTAACATGTATATAATAATGAGCATGAAACAAGAAAAAATAGATAGTCACACCAAATAACACCAAATATAAGGTGGAAACCCAATGTGGGTGAAAACCACCTGCTGCAATATGTCTCTATCTTCTTTCAATTAGAAACTTATTTTACAATGATTTTGTACTGGTGCGGTCCTTTACCAGTACGCAGGCTACAACCTGCAGAGAGCTACAACTCTCTCTCGTTTTCCAGTCTCTCCTAGGAGGGAGCTACAACCCCCTTTGCTCTTTTACTTCTTTAAGGACCTCGTTTCATTAATTTTCAAACTGGATCCATGAACATCAAATAATCATCAAGTACATGAAAATCACCCAATCTCCTTATACAATAAATCAATGAATCACCCACTCTTCAGAATGCTGTAAACAAAAAAGAATACCAGAAATCTAAACCCAGAACTTTTCTGCAATAAATAAAAGACAATCAACAATTGTTTCAAGATAAGACCGCAACTTCACCAACAGGGGCCTGCGTATATCCACAGCTCTTCTGAGACAGAACTGCGCAGATCCGCACTAGTTGTTCTTCTGCTCTGCGCACTTTTCTTCAGATCCGCACCTTCACTTCTGACTTACTACGTAGACCCGCACTGTGCCTTCTTCTCGCCTGCGTACCTCGCACTTCGCGCTTGACTGTGCTGCGTGCGCCCCGCACTGTGCCTTCTCTTGTACTGCGTACCCCGCACTACGCCTTTGACTGCGCTGCGTACCTACGCACTGCATCTTTGACTGCGCTGCGTATCCACGCACTGCGCCTTTGAATCGCCTGCGGACTTCTGATTAGGGCCAAATTTTCAGTACACCAATGTGCCACAGTCAGTCAGATCCACAGATCTATTCATGCACCCGAGAGATTACGACATGCCAATAGATTCACCTTAAGATAAGTTATCTCCTTGAATTAGATCTAGCTTTTAAAAGCCAATCACCCAAAATTTCAGATCTCAAGATATTCAATTTTCACAAGTGTTTGGCCAAGAGATCTCCTTTCCTTTTTATAGGCAACCCCTTCTCAATACCATGGTCCAAAACCATAATAAAACAATACCATGAACCCAATACTTTGGATCAACACTTTTGGATGCAAAACCATGGACAAAAACCATTTGATCAAAACTGTCGGGCTAATACCATGAACCATTCATGAAGATTCCCACGTGCACGCGCTTTTATGCATTGGAGAGAGTGAAACTTGGGTCCGCACCTTCTGAACGTATCACCTGCGTACTTGCACGCACTCCTTGGTCTACGTACCTGCAGGTCCGCAGCTTCTTCTAGGATTACCTGCGTACCTATTAATTTCCATGATTTTGAGTGCCTGAACTGAGATCAGCTACAAGAGTGAGTTGCCATCAAGTAAAACACCTGTACCATAGAGCCAAACTAGAATCATAATGCCAACACAAGAAAGCGCTAAGTTCTAGAGATCTTAGGCTTCAAAGGGGAGATAGAACTTTGTAGAGAAAATATGGAGCCTCGAAGAAAGCAGATCTTTACCAAGTCAAATGATATGGAAAATGATGAACTAAGAGATATCAAGCAAATCTTGACCTCTTTTGGGGAAGTTAGTAAATGATTTAGGGGAAAGGAAGAAAGGGAAGTTAGTCATGCCTCGCTTGAACTCCTTCAGATGGGAACTTCCTGCTGACTGTGGTCTTGATAAATGTAACATTTGAAAAATGTGGAATTGATCACAAATTAACATTCTACAACCTCAAAATTACCTACCCAGCCTACTTGCCTAACATTTTTTCTTCTTTTTGGTTTGGGTGCAGTTAGACTTGTAGACCCAGCTTTCAACTTTTTCTTTTTATGTCTCCCTATCTACATCTACACTTATTTCTTCCAAGGGTCCAGATTAAGCAGTTGGGCTCCTTTGATTCTCTACCTATCTAAGAATCTGCCAAGATTAAGCTGTTTGGACAGATTATTCATTCTCTATATTCTAAAACAGGAAATTGAAACCTAGGGAGACCAAGATTAAGCTGTTTGGACCTCCCTTTAGCTGAAAATTTTACAAAAATGGAACATTCTTCAAAATTGGAATGGAGTAATTGAACTTAGACTAGCACACTTTCATGGCCTCTTTATTTGGTGACTGTTTAGCAAATATGGAGCATTGCAGCATGCAAAGTATGACATATTTGGCCTGTAAAAATGTCAATCATGAAATATGAGTAACCTGCTGCAGCAGGAGGCTAACACAATACATAGTGGATGAGGAGCAAGTTCAAGGGATTATGAAGTTGATCACTCCAAGGGTCCAATGATGGAATCGACAACCATTGTGAATTCATAGTGCACAATTCATGTCAGGGTTGATCAAGATTGGGTAGTTGAGAAAGTGTAACTAGCAGCAAGGAGTGAGTCTATTATGAGGTTACTCAATTGGCAGTTATAGGAGGTTTTCCTCTATGATTTCGTAGTGTGTAGTTCTAAGAGGTAGGAACTTCACCACTATGGAGTAGGAATGCAGAATATGCAGTGTTAGGTTCTGGAGGATTGGTCATTGATTGAGAAATTTGTGAGGACAGTGAAAACTTGAGAAATGACTAAATGTGGGATCAGAGACTAGAAGGTGAGAGTAAAAGAATATAACAAGTATTAAACTTGATAACACACACATATGCACCAAAGAATATGAAAATTTGACACAGAGTACCCAAAACCAACAAAAATACATTGAAATGACAATAAAATGACACTTGTCTCCAAGTGTGACACTTAAGATGTATCTTTACAACACAAGTGTCGACTATAACAAATAATTACACTATGCCAGAAGAATGTGTCCAACACATGTTCTAATGATAAATAGAATCAACTAGTGCAAGAGAGTTCATTAGAGATACCTCTATAAGGTGTGACATGGTGCTCTTAAGATGTGTGAAAACAACCAAAAGGGACACATGCAAGAGCGAAAGTGATAGTTAAGAAACTCACTTAGAAGATGAGTGATTTGTAACCACAAGTGAGAGAATTATCCTTATACTATGAAGTGCACGAATATAAAAATAAAATGATGAATGTAAAGGTGAGATGTAGATTGGTCTCTTTACATAGGGGGAGCTTACATACACTAGGGTTAAGATTGGTGAGTATGCTTAGTACATGTCAGGAAACTAGGAGCCAAGAGTGAATTGACTGACTTGAAGAAGTGCACTCTTTCTATTAACAAAGAGGGTGCAATCACTATCTTTAGGTTGTCCTAACACTATCATTGTCTATCAAGATTGCACAGTCTCTTTCTGTAAGAATCACATAAGCACTGTCACCAATGACCACACAACCACTGTCATAAAGGACTGTAGAGTCACCATCATTAGAAACTACACAATCAATGTCATTAGGCATTATGTAGTTATAGCCGCCAGGAACTGAACAATGACTGTCATCAAGGGTCGCATAGCGCTTGAATTCCCAGGGACATTGCCTATTAGGCTCACTTAGAGGAAGTGCACTATGAGGGCAATATGAGCTAATCATGTGTAAACAAGTTGATTCGAAACTTAAAATATTTAAAAGAAGAATCAAGCACTTAGAAAAGAATTAACCAATCATGAAGCAACTATGAAATAATAGATTTTCAGATCATAAGGAGGATCCAAAATTCATATGTAGGAAAATTTTTGGAGGGTGTTATCACAATGAAAATAGTTGGTGACACACTAGAAGAACTACAACTTCTCTTTTTAGGTCCAACATTAAGTATGAGGTCTAGCCTTTTGGAAGTATTGTCTCATCCTGTTGGTCACCCTAGATGATCCAGGTGGATGTTGGTGGCCACCCACCTATCCCATTTGGACCCCCACAACTGTCTCTTTCAGTTTTTCAGTTTCCGTAATTGTAGCACAATTTAATATTTTTAGTAGTTTTTCGGGTCCTGAACTTCTGGCGCTGTTTTGAGGCCCTAAACGATGTTTTTTGGGAAATATGGGAGCAACATGGGTCCGTGGACTTCCAAAAGCTATAGTGCTCAGATAGATATTTCTAATGAGCTATTGTATGCATCAAACAAAGATCGGGTGCCAAAGTTACGAACCTAGGAAGTTGATTTACCAACTTACCCAAAATGGGGCCCACAATTTGGCATTTCATCTTCTAGGGTTAGGTTTTGGAATGCTAAGGGTTTTCCATTGTTTCTCAACAATGAATAGGCCTTCAAGCCTTATTGTAACATAGATTAGAGGCATGTAGCCACCACATTTCTTCTCAGAGATAAGCTACCATTGCCCTAGTTGGTTTATTTCCATTTATGATCGTAATCATATTTCAGTATTTTACATTAATGAAATGAAGTATTATTTCCACTGCATCTTTGTGTTTATGGTTATCTTTCTAATTTGGTGCATTCCAATTTAAATCTGGATCAGTGGTATCAAAGTGTTTTTCTTTTTCTTTGTTTTTCTTTGCATGTCCCCAATGAGGTCGGGATATAAGGAGTTAGGGTTTGAACTGGTCAAACCTTTGCAAGACCAACCTTGCAAATCCCAACAACCTCCCATGGTGAATGAAATGAAAGATGAGGGGGTAGGAGATCCTATCAAAATCTTGCTCGAAGAAGCCCTCGAGTAACAAAGGAACACGATGATGGACAACTTTGCCCATATCCTTCAGCGGCTACCCAGAGGCGACACATCAGCTTCCATCAACTACTCTGGAAATGCGACTCCCTTTAAGGTACAAATTAATTTTGATATCCGCATATTTAAGGGTTAGATAGACATAGATGCCATAGATAAATGGTTAAATCTGCTAGAGGGTTATTTTTCTATTCATGAATTTTCAAGTCGGGAAAAGATTGTTTTCACTCTTCTCAAAGCAGCACCCCACATCAAGGATTGGTGGGAAACCTACTGCAAGCAGAAGGATGAAATTATGGACTCACTGTTCTCAACCACACCCACTTGAAATTCCTTCCGGGATGCCATCAAGGAGTAGTACTACCCTGCCAAAAGCTATGAGGACAAATACATAAAGTGGACCATGCTGCGGCAGGGACGCGATCAAGATGTGCTAGAGTTCATAAACATTTTTCATACCCTTCGCACACAGTTGGGTATCAAATATTCTGAGCTGCATCTGGTACTCAAATACTGTCACCTACCTACACAGATACATCCAGGAAGAGATGGAGTTCTTGAACATCTCCTCGCTCGGCACGACGTACCGATACATTGTCAAAATTGAGCAAAAGTTCAAACAGAAGAAGCGAGACTTTAGATTTGCGAATCCGAAGACCAAAGGACAAAGCCAAGGTGGGGTTACCAAAGACAACCCGTCAAAGTCACAAGAAAAGAACAACACCATGAAGTCAAAGAAGGACACAGGCAAGTGGTGTGAGTTCCATAAGAGTCCCACTCATAACACAAGTGAGTGTCAGACTAAGCAGTCGCTGGTGGCCAAATTAAAGGCTTCAAAATTAGATGCATGTTTCGACCCTGAGTCAGAACCCAACAAGGGGAATGGCAAAGGGAAACAAATCATTGATGTAGAGCTTAGCGTCATTGTTTCCACCGCCAAGATCCAGAAGAATGAGCCCGAAGATCCAGAGGAGGGGGAATGTCTTTTTCACTCACAGATGTGGGTGAAGGGTTTGCCGCTGCAATTCATTGTTGACAATGGGAGCCAAAAGAACCTCATTTCAGTAGAGGTCATGAAGCGGTTGGGCTACCAACTACACCACACTTGCAGCTCTACAATATTAGGTGGCCTCACCAAGGATGAGATCTCCGAGTCCGCTAGTAGTGTCGGCTTCCCTACACCCACATCTGTGAGTGAAAAAGACATTCCCCCTCCTCTGGATCTTCGGGCTCATTCTTCTGGATCTTGGCGGTGGAAATAATGACACTAAGCTCTACATCAATGATTTATTTCCCTTTGCCATTCCCCTTGTTGGGTTCTGACTCAGGGTTGAAACATGCATCTAATTTTGAAGCCTTTAATTTGGCCACCAGCGACTGCTTAGTCTGACACTCACTTGTCATTATTTCTTTGGGTGATTCATTATACAAGATACCAGAGGTAGCCCCACCTACCGCCACCTCTTTGATCACTGCTAAGAAAGGCAACAAGCTCATCTCCGAGACTAGGAAATTCATTTTCTATTTAGTTCACTCCCAAAGTAAGGGGAAGATCGTCACCACATCCATGACCCCCATGAAGGGTTCCTCCAAGCAACAGCAACAACAGAGGGATACCGTCATGATAGAACACATGAACAATTTCTCTTCACCCACAGGAGTACCACACAAGTTTCAGGTGGGCAACAAAGTTTGGTTACATCTGCAGAAAGAACGCCTTACTAGAACCCATTAGAAGCTCATACCACATCGACATGGTCCTTACACCATTAACAAGGCTATGGGAAAACAATGCTTTGGAGCACAACATTCCGCCATTCTGTCGCTTGCACTGAAGGTTCAATGTGGACCACCCTCTACCATGCTTCCCACCATTGTTGGACACATCAGAGATTGCAGAACAACTCACCAAGGACCAAGTTTAGCAGATGGAGGAACTCAACGCAATGGGGACCATTGCTTCCTAAGGGGGGAGGAATGATCCAGGTGGATGTTGGTGGCCACCCATGTATCCCATTTGGACCCCGTAACTGTATCTTTCAGTTTTTTCAGTTTCCGTAATTGTAGCACAATTTACTATTTTTAGTAGTTTTTCGGGTCCTAGACTTCCAGAGCCATTTTGAGGCCCTAAACGATGCTTTTTGGGAAATATGGGAGAAACATGGGTCCATGGACCGATGTTTCTCTTCCCAAAGTTCTAGTGCTCAGATAGATATTTCTAACGAGCTATTGTACGCATC
Organism: Pinus taeda; assembly: GCA_000404065.3. Lineage (NCBI taxonomy): Eukaryota > Viridiplantae > Streptophyta > Pinopsida > Pinales > Pinaceae > Pinus > Pinus taeda. The sequence continues at coordinate 53,767 of APFE031644192.1, read as the reverse complement.
AAATGAAGATCGGGTGCCAAAGTTACGACCCTGGGAAGTTGATGTACCAACTTACCCAAAATGGGGCCCATAATTTGCCGTTTCATCTTCTAGGGTTAGGTTTTGGAATGTTAAGGGTTTTCCATTGTTTCTCAACAATAAATAGGCCTTTTGAGCCTCCTTGTAACACAGTTCAGAGGCATGTAGCCACGACATATCTTCTCAGAGATAAGCTACTATCGCCCTAGTTGGTTTATTTCCATTTATGTTTGTAAGCATATTTCAGTATTTTACATTAATGAAATGAAGTATTATTTCTGCTGCATCTCTATGTTTATGGTTATTTTTGTAATTTGTTGCATTCTTGTTTAAATTCAGATCACTAGCTTCATTACTTAGCTTGGTTAAATATGTAGTCCCTTCTATTCCTCTTGTTGGTTCAACCCATTTAATAGGACTAGTCAAACTTTAATGGTTTCAATTAGGATGTAGGAATATGTAAATTTTGCGAGTTTAAGATGTTCGCTGATATTTATTATTGTCTCTTGTGTTGCTCTGATGCCAACAAGCCTATTCAGTTCCTCGACAGAGTCACTTTAAGGAATCACAAGCATTGATTCACTACGAGTGATACTATTAAGTACCCCATTGAAGTTGCTTGTTTCACCTCTCTGTGCATGAAGCCCAATAGAGAAATTTTAAGGTTTAAAATGGGCCTAAAAAAAAAATGTACAACCAAAATCAACTTTATAAGAACCAGTAGGATGCAATATGATGATGTCAACCATGGGGGATGATTCACCATTTTTGGAATAAAAAAGTAAAAAGAATAAAAATAAATAAATAAATAATTATTTCAACTCGTATTTTCAACTTATGTCCCTATGATTTTACTCAAATTTCAAGTGGGAGAACTCATTGGATGCGGAATTTAATTCCTCATCCAAGGAGTATCCATGTTTTCATGTATTTCTCATTTTTCATGTAGCAGGGTCCATTGAAAATATGCAACATGGGTACTTCTTGGATGAGGAATACAATTCTGCATCTAATGAGTGCTTCCACACGAAATTTGAGTAAAAATGTAAAGAGATACGCTGAAAATATGAGTTGAAAAAATAGTTTTTTCTTTTTTCCTTCTAAAATTTTATGATTTAATCTAATATTATTTTATTATTTCCACTATTTTTTTTATAATATTCCTTAAGAGGCCCATTCCAGACCTCAAAATTTCTCTAATGTTTTCTCTTCTCTCACCCTGTTTATTTTATTATTTATACTCATTGGCATTTGATCAACATTTATTTTTCCAAGGTGGAAGAAGGATGCCGAATTATTTTATGGGTAAGAGAGGTTGTTCATTGTTTTGCAGAGACTCTCTCTCTCTCTCTCTCGTTCTCTCTCTCTCTCTCTCTCTCTCTCTCTCTATATATATATATATATATATATATTATATATATATATATCTTAAATTTTTTTTCTCGCTTAAATTTTCTCCTTTCCCTTCTCTACTTGATTGAGTCAACATGTTAAAACCAATTAATATAAATGAATGATTCAAGGAATGAAAATACTATGATATATATAGGCATCGTAATTCCACTTGAGCTTGGATTTAGGAAAAAATGTATTTTATGTACATGCATCATTGACCTTAAGAGACATTTCGAGCCAAACAATGAAGAGGATCACATATCAGCCAAGAGTTGCATGTCATCACAATTTCCCTATCCAAGTTTTGCCACATGGTTCTCCTTTAGCCAAACAAAGTAGTTTTTATGCACAGTCTTATTAAACAAACAAAAACAAAAGAGACAAGACATAACAAACAAGACAGGAAGCATGAAAACAAAGAAAATGTAAAGAATAAAATGAAAAAGAATGCAAGGATAGTGCAATGCAAAAGGAAAACTATAATGCACATAAATTTGAACCTGACCTAATCGGATAGAAGGTTAGTGCTAAGTGAAGTGAAATTTCCAATGCGACCACATAATTTGATCCCGACCAATAATCTGAAAGATATGAACAATTGATATCCAAATAAAACAGTGTGCATAAATAAATATATTTAACTAACTTACCTATACATGAGGGTGAAGGTCAAGGCTAGAAGCATCAAGGTGTGCTTTGAAAGCTCACTCTATCCAGCCTACAAGTCTAACACAATATATAGGATGATAAATATGAATACCTTGAAGAAATTTCTAAAACATACATGCATACGTGTTAAGGTCAAGATATCATTGGAACTTATTATTAACAATTAAACTCGTCAGATATGATTCCTCTAACTAGTTGACAATTGGATCATAAAAACAACTAGCTCCAAAAGATTGAAATTCGTGAAAAGATAATTCTTCAATTATTGAAACCATACTATGAGAAAGATAGAATGAAGAAAACACAAACTAATCTTGCTCAAACACTTTATCAAGACTATGGGGACCTAATATAACCATTGGAAAATGATGAAGTGCCCCAACTCCTTGAAAGGCATATGAGCACTAAAGAGATGTTTCAAATATAAGCCAACCACTATCATCAAATAAGTTAATCGGAAAATAATTAAGGGGATGCCAATTGTTAAGGCTAGTGTATTGATGAAATTTTAAGGCTAATGCATGAGGTGTTCAATTATTCAAAGATAAAGATATATTAATTTGAGAGACTTTATAAGTGCTTCAAACTAGAGAACATTCCTTCTCACATGATAATGCTCAGAAATGATTTTTTCCTCTTTTCCATTACAAGAAATAATTACTTTGCATCCAATTAAAGACAAGACTAACAACATGAAAGTCAAAATAATTAACTTGCTAGTATAGCAAGGCCCAAAAATAAATAATAGTGAGACAAGGCTAACAAAAGATCCAAAGAATTTATCAAATAAGATCAAACATTGATATCAACTTGAGGAATTAGATTTGATAAATGACTCAAGCACTAATGTTGGCTTGATGGGGCCTGACCTAGGTTCAAAGTTAACTGCGCTAACTAAAAAAACCCTAAACTGCTGGTCCTTTCAACAACAACCCCCGTAGTGCAGGTTACAGTCTCACCCGAGGCAGTATTGGGGGATGACAGAACTAGGTTTCTGCATCTAGAGGCCTATGTGATAGGTTCCTATGGCTCCTAGGGCTTAGTTCTATCTTTACGAACCCTAACCTTTTTGAAACAGATGATTACAATAATTCATTTAAACAATATCTAGATCTTAGCAAGGCCTTTAATTATTCATAACATGTATAAATTGTATTGATCCATCAATTTTGCGCACAAGATGAGCATTCATTCATATAAATTGTAATACAGATCGAAAATACAGAAAACTTTAGAAGTAAGAATAAGTACATAGATGCACAAACATTAGATCAAAACAGTCTTTATTAGATGTAATCATTCAAATACAAACTCTTTTTCCATGCGTACCCAGCTGCAAGGGTCCACGCACTCAACCTGCGGATTTACCGAGGTCTCTGAGCACTCAACTGCAGGAGCCTTCCCTATTATAGACATATTTGTGCACTGCAAACCCAATCATATATTTCCTTAAACCAAGGGCTTCTGAGACCCTAAAAGTGTTGTTTCACACCCTAAAGGAACAAGGTCAGCTGATTACATCATCTCCCAGAAGTTCTCCATGGAGAACTGCTCAGAACTGGTCAAAACAGGACGATACAGAGAGCTCAGTGCTAAGGGTGCGATGCATCTCACCTGCCACATGCAAAAAGTGTGATGCATACTGAAAATCCCTTCTGTAGGGTGCAATGGGCGAGAGTAGATAAATGGCAGAGAGTTTGCAAGGTGGATGATCATGGAATCTTCCAGAAACTTCTCCTGTGACAGTTGCCTCTCTGAATTCACCTAGGGATGAGTAAGAGATCATGAATCTCCAAGTGGAACCAAGAACTATCAGAGAGAAGACACTAATCAAAATCCCAGAAGCTGACTCACCCCCTGCAAACATCTATATATGGATCCCTCATCCCAGGGATCCAGGAGGCTGGAATTTTGTATCTTGTAAGGAAGTGATGTTAGTTTCTTGGTGGAACATCATAGTTTTGGGTGATCTAAGCTTTTCATGAGGTGAAGAAGGGCTTTCATGCTGGGAGGATGATGCTGGATTAGATAAATGGGTTGCAATCCTCTCTTCTACTCTTTTTATCAATAAAGCTATTTGAGTTTTCCTCCACATTCTTGTATGTTTGAGTTGATATATGCATTTGTGTGGTCAATATATATCTGGTCATATATTGTTTATGATCGTAGATCTCTGTGCTTTGATGGTATCATGCTACTTTGACTCTACAGGTGCTCTTTGAAGCAAGGTAAGCAAGGGAGGAGCGGCGAAGATCTGTCAGATGGGAGAGGAAACAAGCAAGGAGCCAAGCGAAAGACTGAGGTTGGTACTCTCTGCTTCTCTCCTATCTATTTCTCATAAAGGAAATGAAAGTATCTTTAGTTTGTTTTTTTCTAAGATAGCTACCCATCTTAGTGGGACTAGCAGCTTTGAATGGACACTAGATTTCCCGATAAAAAAATGGCAACTCCACTCGGGAGAGAATAGCTTGTTTGCTTATCTATATTTGTTTGATTTATAAACTACAAGTGGAGCCTGAAGTTAAGCTAGCTAGCCTTCGAACTGCATTTTCTATGCAAGTGCAAAGTAGATCAATGCTACTTCAGTCCATCTCCAGGTTTTGTTTATAAAATGAACAATTGATTTACAAACATCCTAATTGCCTTGGTAGTGGCTCAAGTAACCTCGTTAGATCAGCCCCTATGATTTGCATTTACTGACTATCATTAGCTCGGCCTAAATCCCTGAACTAAGCTGCAAACTGTGACCTAAAACCAAGTTGAAGTCTCGTCCCTGGACCATCACACCTTCTCCTCTTGGAAATCTGGATGCATCACCTCCCGTGTGCAGTAGATGAGATGCATCACTGTTTCCCTATGTTACAGGTGCGATGATCAGATAAGACTGTTTCTGCCTCCAGATTTGGTTTTTTCTTCACTCTCTTCAGCTTTATTCAGGAGTTTCGCTGTCTGTGGTCAGTATAACACTGTGGAAACTCCCTTCCTTTGCATTATTTAGCCTCCATTATACAAAGAATTGTGAATTCTTTTATGTATTGTTTTCCATTTACACTTCTCCCTTACAAAGAAGTAGCTTAGTCGAACTGTCGTCTTTTGATTTGGAAGTGTTGCAAGTGTCGTTTTTAGTCAAAGAAAAGATTCCTACTCTTCTTGATGGTTGAATACACTGTTACTATTGTATTTGATTTGAATTAATAGTATTTCAAGTGTCGAAATCAGTTTTCAATTCAAAATCGCAAAGTGTCGTCATTGTCTTCCTTTCGTCTTTTGAAGAGAAAATTGTTAGTACTGTCGCTTTGAAAAGATAATTCAGATTTGTACTTAGCATTCTTTTTGTCATTCACACATTAAGAAAGCGGAAAAAAAATACATGCATGTGCATTTTCATTTAGACTACTTGTTGATTTTGATTTAGGACAGTGCATCTAATGTGTGCTCTTTGCTCTATGTTGAAATAATCTCGCTTCTCTTTCCTTAGTAGCTAGGATTTTCATTGCAAAAAGAAGAATAAACGACTGTTTATCATCTTAGATTTCATTTTAGGAATTATATATCTACATCATGCGGTGAACCTTAAAGGCAAACTTATTAAGAAAGATCAACTGTAAAATAAATTCAATGAACATAAAAATGCTTTGGAACCTAACACACAACATTTAGAAGTCTAGGATAGAGACGTATTCCAACATCGTAAAGCCTGGTAACTATCCCTTTCATCATAGGTTGGGTGATTCCTCCTCTTTGAGATGACAAGTGCCAGTACGGGCTTGTGCTCCCACGTACTGTCGAGTATATATTGGGAGAACACAATAGGCTACATCCTTTATCCTTAGGAAGCCATGTCTGCCGCCCTATCGATCGGAATGCACTGAACACAACATTCGGGAAGATTGACTGCCGTACCGTAAAATGTATTCTGCGGTTTTGCGATTGGTTTGGTAATCCCTCTATCTATATTTCCAGAGTAGTCTCTTTCGTTCCTTTTCAGAATCCTTAAAGGAAAAGGTCCATCTGAGCACTTGTCACTTCAAGCTCATTAAAATCAAAGGCGACTAGAGTCATCTTTAGCTTTTTCTCGACTCTTAAAATATGAAAAAGCAAGTTGTGTCAAAGAATCTAAAATTCATTGAATTTCGAATCACATTTTACCCTTTGAGTTGATCAAGTAATCCGCAATTGTGGAAGAAAGTCAATCAAAACCCTGTTGTTCACGGAGACCAATGAGTCAACCATATTTGACTCCGGAAATGAAACTATTCTGGACCAAGCAAACTCGTTTAACTAGATTGAAGTCCCCTGGTTTGCTTGGAACTTGTGTTCCAACATCCTCAGAGACTCCAGTTACTCCAACCATTTTTGGTATCCCTACCTTTACAAAAGAAGTTCCGCAGCCACAAGAGGACATTAGAACTGATCCTAGTGTAACGGTAAACACTTCTATTCCTGAACCGGCTCCATCTACAACTAATTCAGAAGGTGTTACCCCTCCAACATCTATTGCTGTAGAGTCTATACCTTCTTTTGCACTAGAAATATTTTATGGGCCTGACAGTCTACCTCTCCCAACTGGATTGATTGCTATAGAAGAGATTGTGAAGGATCTTCCATCCAGTACTCCATTGCATTTTGGAACTGGGATCACCCTATATCCTTCTTCATTAGAAGTTAGTCTCCCTTCATCGCAAGCTCCTGTAGAATTGCTAGGAAATCTTTTGGATAGACTAGATATGTCTGAACAACTGTCGACATCCAGGACTGTGTCATCTGACGTAGTAGTAGCAGAACCTCCTGTTGCCACTCCAACAATGTTCGATGGTGTACCATCTGTCCCAACTAGCTCTCAACCGCTAGATGGAGTCCATCCAGGGACTGTTTCGACAGTATGGTCTGTTCCCATTTGTTCGTCTGGAATAATATTTGGAATCTCTTATGTTGAGTCTCAGCAAATTTATCCTTCGCAACAGTATCAATTTGGATAGTCCGGCCCCCAAAGGCCAATCTTTCCTCTGAGCACTGGATTGCTGCCGTATGGGGGGAAATATGCCTTTTCATTATTCCCTTCGGGAGAACAACTGTATGAGAGTTCACAATAGTTTTCGGGTCATGCTGGAATTACATCCAGTGGTTGGGTGTCGATACTGCCTCAACCACCAAGAGTTGTATACTCAATGCAACAAAGTCTACTTGTGTTGAATATCCTCACTACACCGGCTATTGTGACAGTGTCGCAAGTACAAGCGTTGCCTATTGTATGCCAACCTCAAGTTTCTCAAGTCGTAATACAACAACCTCTTGTCTCCACAATGCAACCACAATCACTGATTAGTGGCTCCTTAACCGGAGCGACCCAGGTTCAGACGGGTACTATTACCCCTCATCTTTATCAAATTTCCAGTATTGGACAACAGAAAATGGCTTCACAACCATGGCTAGTACAATATCAACAACTGCAATTCAAACAAGCTTACTAGGGACCTGAGCAACAAAACTTTGCGGGTAATGGGCAGCCGTATATTCAAAACGATCAACATCAATCATATCATAATGGTTATACCCATCAGCCTTACCAAAGTTATCAACATCAAATACATTATGCTAGTATGCAAAGACCCACTACTCATGCGGTTCCGTCTTATCCTGGGTATGCTTCGTCGAACCTGAATCAATAGTTACCTTCGTGGCGACTTTAGAGTTACCAGATCTAAATTGGCTAACAAACAATCCAATTTCTTATGCCCCTTGGTGGCCGGCAATTCCTCATAAACTTTCATCAGATATTCCTAAATTTAATGGGAATCCACTTGAAGACCCGTCAAATCATGTGATGACCATTCATTTATGGTGTGCATCCAACACTCTCAATGATGATTCGATTAGGCTTTGGCTTTTTCAGCAAAGGTTAACTAGTCCGGTAGCAAAATGGTACATCGATTTTCCTAGAGCTTCATTCAATAACTTCAGCACCCTTGCCACAACCTTTTTAACCCATTTTCAGTTACCAATAAGGTACGAAATAGGAACAGAGCTTCTTACCAATTTCAAGCAAACGACGGCCACTCACATATCTGATCATATTCATGAGCGGCGACGTCATCGTAGAATGGTAAAAACATATGTTCCTGATCAGTTACTAGCTGAATGTTTATTAAGTCATTATTGCCTTCTATTACAGAAGATGTGGCAAAGGGAGAGGTCGTCACTGAAGAGCAAGTCATTGCTCATCCGCAATATCTAGACTTGATCTATACTCAGTCTAGCACGCTCTACGAAAATATCCCTGATGCTCCTAGACTGGAGTTTTCCATTCCTCTTCCTCCTAAATCAAACAAAGATTCTCATGCCGGTGATGGCGTGATAGGTACGACTAGCACGAAAACCATAAAGGCTACATCAAAGAAAGCTCGTATGATTTCTAGTCAAAATGCAAATGAAGAACTTCTCACCTTGAAGGTAAATGCCGTGTCGACTGAAAAAGGCAAAGAACCGAAGCAACCAGGAGGCAAGAAGAAAAATAAAGGGAAAAAGAAGAAACAGGAGGAGTCGACTCCTAAAAAATCTTCTGGAAACCCTTATGGGCAAAGGAAACCCCTTGCAGGGTGTCAGATATGCATGAGGATGATTGGATGAGAGATTGTCCACATAAAGCTGAAGTTAAGAAACTCTTTAAGGGTTCAAAAACCTCAGCGGTATTGACTGATCCATTTCCAAACCTGGGAACCAATCTGGTTGCTAGTGATAATGCTTCCCCATCCCAAGTGCTTATGTTGTCCATTTCAAAACATAAAAATGATGCTTTGATATTGACAAGGAATAAAGATTACGAGAATCCACAACTGTCGAACAACATGTCTACTGATCAACCTAGTAGTTCAACAGCAACTTCGACCGAAGTTGCACCACCCATCATTCCTGAGCTAACGATAAAGCTGCCAAAGAGAGTAGTACACAAATCGACATTTAATCTTCGTGCCAGAGCAGCACAAAATTATAATATAGTAGAGGACCTCGCCCAATTGCTATCCGCTATGTCGACACTTGAGGTACTGCAAAATTGCCCCTCCCAGAAGTAGGCTCTATTATCAACAATAGGTGGGATTGACCCTGCAGATTCCAATCTTGTGACCTTTAATCATAAAGGATATCACCCTCAGTTACTAGCTCAACTCGCTTTCCTTATTTAAGTGAAATCCCTCAACAAAACTGTTCATCAAACAATTATTGATGAGGGGGCATCTACATGTATTATGTCAATGAGTTGCTAGAAAACTTTAGGCTCACCACACTTGTTGTGATCGTCAATTACGTTAAAAGCATTTGATGGACGAACATACACTCCATATGGGATTTTAAGTAACTTGCAAGTTGAACTGGGGGGCAAAACAGTAGAAATTGATGTTGAAGTTATTGATGGAAACCTCGATTACAACATCCTACTGGGAAGGCCCTGGATTTATGCTATGGCTACTGTTTTGTCAACATACTTCAGAAAGATTGCATTTCCTTCCCATGGAGGAATTACAATCGTCGACCAACAAACATTTCTCCCCAATAGTTCATAAGTTACGGGAAGCATTTCGATGATCCACGAAAGCTCTCAGTCGCTTCAAAATATCAGAGTAGGCCTACTAAAAGACCCAACATTGATGGGTACTTTTTCCCTACCGCCTCCAAACAATTTGGCGGAAGTGGCCACGGTGGGAACCTGCAATATGGTGTCTTCTATTTAGAAGATGTATGAACATGATGTTAACATGGATCATTGCAGGTTTTGCCTCCAAGCCTAATAGAAATATTGTAGCATTCAATGTTTTTAGCATGGGAGGTAAATCCAAATCAACGCTCATCAAGCATTTGGATAGATAGGTCTAAGGAATATGGTACCTCTTCAGATCCTTGGTCACATTTACATTCTATAGATGAAGGAATTGTTTAGTCAATGATGAGTGACAGGGCACCATGGGAAGATTACCACCATCGCTCCCATCTTCTAGATTACAAAGGAGATTGTTCCAGCGACCTTAACCATCCTTCAATTTTTGATTTCCTATCAAATACTATAAATACGGTGGATTCCGAGTGAAACCTGTCCAATATTGAAGAAACTATCGCCATAAATATCTCGACCAAACCAGATGTTGTAGAGAATATTCATTTCGACAAATCTTGTTCTTCTTTAGAACTAGAAGTATATTACGCTCTCTTTTGCAAGTTCAGAGATGTCTTTGCTTGGTCATATGAAGAAATGCCAGGCATTGACTCGAGCATAGTTGAACACGAAATTAAGATGTATCCAAATGTCAAACCAGTATGACAATGGCCTCGAAAGGTGCACCCGAAGAAAGCCATTGCCATCAAGGCAGAAGTTGGAAAACTTTTCCATGTTGGTTTCATTTACCCGGTTCTTTTAACCGATTGGGTATCGAATATTGTTTCTGTGATGAAAAAGCAAGGAACGATTAGCGTGTGCGTCGATTATAGGGATGTAAATCAAGCTTGCCCAAAGGACAACTACCCCACACCCTTCATCGATCAGATAATTGATGAATGTGCTGGATGTGAAATCTTTTCATTTATGGATGGATTTTCTGGGTATAATCAAATAAATATCCACCCACAGGACCAGTCAAAGACTGCATTTATTTGTCGTGGGGCACATTCGCATACTGCAAGCTACCTTTTGGTTTAAAAAACGCAGGGGAAACCTTTCAGAGGGCAATGAATTATGCCTTCCATGACATCAAAAGCATCATTCAACCATATCTCAACAATCTTCCGGCTCATTCGCGAAAGCAGACCGATCATCCGCAGCATTTAAGAGCAATATTTCTACATTGCCGACACTACAAGATACGACTCAATCCACACAAATGTGTGTTTTGTGTCGGTTCTGGTCATTTAATTGGATTTGTAGTTTCAAAGGACGGGATTCGCCTCGACTCGTGTAAGGTTCAGGCAATCATCGATTTGTCTCCACCTTCAAATTTGCTTCAGATTCAGAAACTCCAAGGGAAAGCAAACTTTCTAAGGAGGTTCATTCCAAATTACGCCAAACTTGTAGTGGATATGACCATCACAATGGTTTTAGTTCAAGAAGACAATGGAGTTGAACATCCTATCTATATTTAAGTCGAAACTTAAATGATATAGAAAGAAATTACTCCTATGTTGAAAAGCTAGCTCTTGCAGATGTTCAAGCGATACAGAGATTTCAACACTATGTCCTCTTTCGAAAAACTACCATTTTGTCAGATTGCAACCCCATGACTTATATCTTGTCTCGACAGTTGCTTGGGGGCAAATATTTGAAATGGATAGCAATTTTGCAAGAGTTTGACCTGGAATTCGTAAAATCCAAATCAAAGAAAGCCCTAGTTTTCGCAGAGTTACTATGTGACTTCCCATCATCGTCCAACGATTCAACATCCGAAGAAACATTCGTGGATGAATCTTTGTTTCTGATATCTTCAAGCGATCCGTGGTATGGAGATATAATCATCTATCTCCAGAACCAAACATATAGGTCTAATACCTCTCGCTCAGAGCAACGATGTACTCGATACCAAGCAAAAGACTACATGATCATTGGTGATATGCTTTACCGTCATGGTATCGATATAGTTCTGCGGAGGTGCCTCACTCATGAGGAGGCCAAAAAAGTCCTGAATGATTTTCATTCAGGCACATGTGGGGGGCATCAATATGGTTACACTACGACACAAAAGATTTTACGGGCATGATACTTCTGGCCAACAATGTTCAAGGATTGCATAACTGCAGTGAGGAGTTGCCATGCTTTTCAAAGCTTCGATTGCAAAACCAGAATACCACCCGCACCTCTGCAGCCAGTAGTTGTTGTTGGGCCATTCACCAAATGGGGCATAGATTTCATGACATGTAACCCCACCTCAGTCGGGGGGCATGGGTGTATCATAGTTGTAGTTAACTATTTTATGAAATGGGCCGAGGCGATGCCTACATTAAACAATAGCGGAAAAACGACTGCTCTTTTTTTCTTCAATCATGTAGTCTCCAGATTCGGTGTTCCACAAGCTATAGTCATGGATCATGGATCGAATTTCTGCAATCACATGATGGTTGAATTGGCTGCCAAATTGGTACTGTCCCATGACAACTCTACTCCGTATTATCTGCAAGCTAATGGGCAAGTTGAGGCAATCAACAAAGTCTTGAAATGCATGCTGCAAAGGATGATTGGAGTCCATAAACGGACTTGGCACCTAATCCTGTACTCAACCTTGTGGGCATACCCGGCATCAGTGAGGAATGCGATCGGGTTTACACCCTTTCAGCTGGTGTATGGCCTAGAAGCAATCTTACCAATTCATTGCAAAATCCCGTCCCTCAAGCTCCCAGTCGACCTTCTCCCTGGAACTTCAGAAGAGGAGGCTCGTTTCTTGGAATTAATCCAACTGGATGAAACCCATCGTGATGCCACCTTGGCTAACGAAGCACATAAGAAACAAGTCAAGGTGCAGTTTGACAAGAATGTCAAACCCTGTGTCTTCTCACAAGGTGACCTAGTCTTACTTTACGACCAGGAGTCCGACAAGTTGGGAGTAGGTAAGTTCCAGTCTTTATGGATGGGCCTATTGTTAAGTGTGTATTAGTAAAAGGAGCCTACGAGTTAGTGGATTATGATGGGATTCCACTGTCACAACCCTAAAACGGGTTGTACCTTAAGCGTTACTATGCTTGACTCAGTATAGTAACCCCTTCATATGCTTTTGTTACATTTTTGTTTTCGCTAAGAGTAATCATTTTGGTTAGGTAATCCACTTTTTCATTTTTTGTAGACATTGAATCTATTGGAATCGTTTGTTGGATATGCTGATGGAGCAAGCCGTGGTTCGTGGAACCTATCTTCTCCGGCCTGGGCCATCTTTGATCCAAGCGGTGAGTTAGTGAGTTTCAGAGGGGTATGTATCGGTCGATCAACGAATAACATCACTAAATATAACACATTGATAGAGCTCCTCTCTGATGCCATCTTGCATGGCATACGCTGACCTATCATCAGGCTAGACTCACAACTCATCATTCTACAGCTCATCGACATCTATTCCGTGTGAAATCTAGCTATCTATTGTATGTTCCTAAGGGTCAAGATTTTGGAAAGACAGTTCGATTCTATCCAATATCAACATATTTCCAGAAACTTAAAGACATTAACAGATTTATTGGAAAATTATGTGTTAGATAGATATTTGCAACATTTATAAAAAGAAAAGCATTTCATCAATATTTGCATCAGGACCATATAACTTAACCCAAATAAAGCTCTGAAAATAAAAAATATATATAACTGTTTATGGATTACACGTAGTGTTTTGTGGCCAAGACAAAAATGGTCAAATGAGCCAAAAACTTAAAATGCTAGGGGGCATCCTAGTCTAATGATGCTAGTGATAACAAGTCACCATTTGTACAATCATGCGTAAAAGCCTAGTCCATCGACTTGGCATGCCAGTGGTATGTCACTGTAATCTCATAGGCAGCTCATCAATCCTCACATCCGGGATACCAAGGGTGAGACCGTTGATCTGATCCTGTAATACTGCAAGAGTCTTGACCACATCCAAGTCGCAAAGGACAGCCCGCCCTACAACCTCTCCTGCTGGAACGGCAGCTGCTACTCTCAAGCGCACTACTGGTCGCATTGGTCCGATATCTGCATGAGCACATGAGTTTTGATTAGTCTTGATAAAAGAGAGCACAAGAACACTATAAGAGCACTAAACAGGGATATGGTCAGATATTTTACCTATGGCACCCCACTACTCGCCAGCCGACAGCACCAAATCCGGGTCACCTCGGAAATCCATACTAGCATACGAACACTCGGCATAAACCATCTCCTGACGATTGAACCGCTCGAAGAAGGCATCAGAGAAAGAAACCTGCGACTGACTAGCATGTCGAGCCATAACGTCAACCCATCTCTGCATCCGTGGCTTAGTCGGTGGTGGAAAACCAAATGAAATATACTGTGGCTGCATCAGTGGGATCTTCTCCAAGGCGAAAGTGGTCAAAATAGAACCATAGCCAAAGTTCTTGGATCTTCCATTTCTCACCTTGGTAAGTTGTTCTTTTATCACCAGAAGTACTGCATCACACCAGTTGAACACCTTTGGTTCGAGGCATTCCAAGGTGTACTGCATATAGGACCTGTTGGCCAAGTGAAGAGTCACGCTACCAGCCAATCTAGCAAAGGTGAATAGAATAGTCCTCAAGGACCGGTTAGTGACATCTCGGATATTGATATTGTCGTCCCTGCTCGGCTGAGATCCTTCTCTACAGTATCAGTGAATATAATCCCTCACGGATTCGCGCCCACGGGCGGAACCTGATAATGAGAGAGGGGCATGATGCCTCGATAAACCGGTCAAAAAGTAGATGTCCTCAACAGTTAAGGGGATGGATTTGCCACTGATCTGAAACACTTGGTTGGTAGGATCCCATGCATCGAGTAAATATTGCAACAAGTTGATTTGTTGCCTGATGCTAGATATGCAGAAGAACTTGAGCAAACCACAGTTCCGCAATGCAGTTACCGTACCCGGATCATGTAAAGAAACCATTACCTCTTCTTCATGCTCATGTTCTCACCATGTAACAACCATTTTTCTTTGATGAATCTTTGAAAAACATACAAGAGAAGAGTCAGGATTCTGATTTGGCAAAAAATAGGCAAAATTTCCATGAAAAAATAGTGCACAAGTTTCCGTCCTTGCACCCATCGCACCCCAGCTGTGTACTGGGTGAGATGCATACTGACTGGCCAATGGCCAACCCATTATGCATCTCACCTTTCAATGTACATACGGTGCGATGTGGGCAAAACGAATTGTTCAAAACCCAGAGGCTCAAAAAAGTGGGGAAACATGCTTAGAATTCAAAAAGGAAAGAATGCAATTCAAGAGCTAAGGTTTAGCTCCTACGTGGTCTAGACGGCACTAAAAATCATCCACAGAATCTCCTGGAATTAGCTGGTGAAAATCGAGGGGCAAAACACCTTCGAAGCTACAACAATCCCAAATTCAAATGAAATGGTAAAGTGAGGGGTAAAAACCACTTTTAAATTACTTTTCACGTAATTCGAGTAAGGTATTAGCATTTTAATTCATTTTTCAAGCATGTATTCTCATTTCTAATTAGTTTGATGGAGAAATTGAACAGGTAGTACGAGTGTCAAAAGAACATAGTGTTAAAAGTGAATCATATATCAATGACCACTATCACGAGCAGTTTTATGCCAAGTTCAAGCTCATTAAAAATTAAACCTAAGCAATGAGCATATGTTCCACCAGAGTTTAATCTCATTAAAAAATGAACCAACCTCCGGTAAGTAACCATTGTGTACGCATTATCATCAGCTTTTGAGCCTTGGTCGTGTTCTTACCATCACCTCCACTCTGTTTTAGCTGATCATATGCCTCCATTTGATCGTTTACCCTTTTTAGGAATAGCTACGATGAGTGATTCTGTTAGCCATCCTATTGACACTGCCGTGATTGGAAAATTCCAAACCTTACCTGGAACCAGCTACTACCTGAAAATATCACTCGTTCCTCGAAAAATGAGTCTCCTTTAAGCTCTTTTCATCTGACTCATAAAATATGAAAAGATTGCCGAGCAATTGGCCTCTCTAGCTCATTAAAATGATCGAAAATGCTATCCCTCCTCTAGATTTTAATCTTTTTGGTCTTGAGGGATCATTACACAAAAAGATCGAGCGCTTGTCTTGTTCGGCTCGTTAAAACTATCGAAAATTCATCCCTTTCATATTATTTTATACTTTTTCGGACTTAAGGGATTATATGACGAAAAAGGATTACTAAAGTTTCCTTTCCTTCCTTTTTCAGACTCTCTAAAATTGAAAAAGGACTGAGTTATCTTTGTCGTTAAATTCGTTAAAACCAATAGAGACATACTTGTCCATGCAGACAAGAACGAGTTTCACTGTCTCTAGGCTCGTTAAAACATAACGACGGGTTTTCTCGAAGGGAAAATTATAGAACAAGCATATGTTATCCTTCTCAAGCTTGACAAAAATAAAGAGGTATTGGTCAGCAATGACTGGGGAATAATTGGGAAGAAAACTTGAAGAAACTTTATTGGTAGCAAGTCGCTCTTGAACATGACACTTTCACTCCATCACCATGATTGAGTCGGGTTGGGTTATTCCATTCGCTGGTCATATTACCATTGGTCTACCGTACCATCCATTTTTGGGGTTAATGCTGCCAATCCATTTCAGTGTCACCGATATGTTCAAGAGAAGTCGCTCAGAGAATTCACCAACCTAGCTTGTGTCTCACCTGCTGCAATACCTTCACTCTTCATTCTTTCATGACCGCCACCCTGAACCCTGTATCATCAGATCATTTTCACCTCTACAAAATCATTTGCTCCGTTCTGTTTCATAGATGTGGGATTCATTAAGGCCCTCCTACAACGAGTCACTTCTTGTCGACTTCAGCTCATTATTCAAGAAGTCGACCTAGGAACAACCCTTTCAGTACTTTGAAGCTTGCATGCCTCGATGGAAAGTTTCTCACTTCTGACGACAAGTTTACATCAATGTCCTTCGACCAAAAGATTTTGCATGGTGTTCGACACCAAGTCCCTTTTTCACACCACGTGAATTGTACTGCCGTACCTTGAGGGTCATCATCATTATCGGTGATTCCTCTAGCTCTTGTTAACAGCTTCCATCATTGGATGGTAATCAAGCGATGTCTTTCCATGTTCGACTCCAGAACATCTTTTCACATGGATCAACTTGTACTTCGGGTGAATATTGAATGAGTATGAAGACCCCGAATCTAGTTTCATCCATCCGCGCTACGATATATTTAGGAAAATAAAGACATCAAATGTACATCATTGCTGCACAGATGATCATCCAAATCAAAGGATGATGGCTCTATCAGAATCATCAATCTACCACACAGACATTTGTTTGTCCTATGTACACGAAAATGAATTTATAAAGCTGAGCATGGGAATGCCTGCCTCAGCTAGATCATGAAAATATTATGAAGATAATGTATTGTATTGTATCTTATTACAGGTCGCCTTCCAGTTTGAAAAACCTCGGATCCTCATGATAAAGCATTTCACCCGACATCAAAAAGATTTACGACCTCATGCTTGTATGTTTGAGTTGATATATGCATTTGTGTGGTCAATATATATCTAGTCCTATATTGTTTATGATCGTAGATCTTTGTGCTTTGATGGTATCATGCTACTTTGACTTTACAGGTGCTCTTTGAAGTGGGGTAAGAAAGGGAAGAGCGGCAAAGATTTGTCAGAGCGGAGAGGAAACAAGCAAGGAGCCAAGCAAAAGACTGAGGTTGGTACTCTCTACTTCTCTCCTATCTATTTCTCATAAAGGAAAATGAAAGTAACTTTAGTTTGTTTGTTTCTAAGATAACTCCCCGTCTTAGTGGGACTAATAGCTCTGAATGGACACTAGATTTCCCGATGACATTCCCCTTCGCCTAAGTACATGAAACAGAAATTTCCTACCTCAGCTTACTTTCCCTTACATATATTTCTATCAATTAGTTACTTTCTCGACTCGCTATGACTCTTCTATTTATAACCTTTTCGCTTACACTACCATGGTTTGCAGACCATGGGTGGGTCTCAAAACTTCCTTATCACCTAACCACCTAGGGGAATAAAGGCCCTTTGACTCTTACTATCTTCGCGCTCCACTTCCACAAATCGTGGAGACTTTACAATTTTACAAAAAAGGAATTACAAAATTTGATAGATTTAACCCCAAGGATGCCATCCCAACAGGCCCCCAACACAATTTGGTGACTCGTTCTCGAGTCACTCAGCTGGTGCTTCAATATTTTCTTAGAGTTCATGAAACTACAACTTTAGAACCTACAGATCAGTTGTTCCCTGCATAGATGTTTGCTGCACTTCCTCAACAAGATTCTCTGTAGTGGGGCCTTCCATAGTGAGGCCCATTTTCCTTTGAGTCTATTGTATGCCCTTTAAATTATTTTGCACTGACAAAGTGAGATGGTTGGCTTCCTCTATCCAAGGCTAGGTTCTGGTCCTAAGAAAGGCCTTTTTTGGTGCATCTCTTCAATTTCAGTGTGTAGCTTCTACCCTTCTTGGAATCGCGTGAACCGCTGTACTGGTGCCAAAGTGCACGTAATCGACCTTATCTCATCAATTGGTGTTGTTTTTCTCAAAAGTCAGTGTCAATATTCTACAAAGTGGGGTCCCCCTAATTCCATGGTTTGCTCAAATAATTCTATGCAGTCCTTGACTGTTGCGTCTAATGTGGCCATTCCCTCCTTGATAGCTGCTCTGCGTTGCTCTCGAACCTTTAGCAGAATTGTCGACTGCAACTTCAATTGTAGCTCTGAAATTTGTAACTGAAGCTCAAATCAAACTCGATCAATTTCATCTTTTGACTCTCTGACCATCGTAACTAGCTTCTGGATCTTCTTTGCTAATTTTGCATCTGCTGCAATGTTGAGCTCGGGCAGCGCATTACATGCCTCTGTAATTGTTGCTTCTAAGTACTGGTTGCGCGTGGCAAATTATTCCTTCTCTTTCAGCACCTGTGCCTTTTCTTCAAATATTTGTTGGTTATTGGTCTTGGCTTCATTATGTAGGTTTTAACCCCGTACATAACTTACCTGCATACAAATTCTAAAACGCAAAAAATAAACAATGCGAAATCATAACACATAAAACACATATACACAGAGATTTTCCCCTGGATCCCAAAACCGGGACTACCAGCCTAATTTTTCATTATATTCCTTTCAATGTTACAATACATATTTATACATGCTGAAGCATCCAATACCATGGATCGAAAACCATCGCGTCCAAAACCATGGACCGAAAACCATAGGTAGGTTCGCCCAACCTAATATAGGGTCCAATTTTTTTTTTCTCGGGGTGCTACCCCGAACCCCGTAGAGGGGGGATACCCGCCCCCCTCAAATCCCCCAGACATGGGGGGCTGCAACCCCCCATGACTCCTCCGTTGCACAATTGACACAATGAAGGGGGGGCTTCACCCCTCCTCTAACGCCCCAATTCACTATGTAGGTTAGTCGTGAAAAGAATATAACACAACCCAACATTCTCCCACTTGTTGTTTTATTTCCACAGGGGGGCATAGGAGAGATTAGTCATTATTTTAGCCCTAAAACACCCATTGTTTCTCTACACCAAGAGAACTTGTCAGAGCTCACAGATTTTTTCAATGCATTTGTAGTACTCTTCAAAGTGTCCACCTTTACCAGCAACACCTATTTGCCTTCTATCATATCCCTCACAAAGTGATACTGAACATCAATGTGCTTTGTCTTTGAATGATAAGCGAGGTTCTTTGCCAAGAAAATTGCACTTTGGTTGTCACAGTCTATCCTTATAGCTTCCTGTATTAACCCCATACTTGAACACAATCTCTGCAACCAAACTACTTCCTTACTTGCATGAGTGGCTACCATGTATTCTGCCTCTGTAGTTGATAGTGC
>APFE031644192.1:3563-31235 GCA_000404065.3 Pinus taeda | reverse complement strand
TATTTTTGTTTCTGTTCTGTGACTGTCCTCATACAGACAAGGCATCACCATTCTGGCTCTCCATATTTTTTCATCTCATCTCCTCCGTCAACAAGGATGAGACTATTTCATCAAACTGCAAGGCAGTTGCATTGCTACCTATTGCAGTAACCAGACTATCCCATGAATCTGGTAGAGAACACAACAAACTGATGCACTTATCTTCATATGAAATTTTAATATCAACAGATGCTAATTGACTTACCACAGTATTAAATGCATTCAAATGCTTTGTCACTGAGTCCCCATCTTTCATCCTCAAGTTATACAACTTTTTTCGCAGGAACAATTTATTCACTAGAGACTGAGATTGGTACAAAGTCCCTAACTTGTCCCACAAAGCCTTCGCCATAGCTTCCCATGATACATTCAACAATACTGAATCTGAGACACACAATCGTATTATGCTCTTTTCCTTCCTTTCCAACTTATTCCATTCTTCATTGGACACTCTCGTTGGTTTAGTACCCAGATCTACCACGATTGATTGATCTTTATCCACCAACAGATCCTCCATCTTGAGTTTCCACAACTCAAAACTATGACCATTAAATTTCTCAATCTCTATCTTTCCATTGTTCGCCATCTTCTTTCACCACTAGAATCGATCTCATAGATCTCCCATTGAACAGGGTCTACCATAGGCCTGAGCAAAACCCCTCAGCAACAAAAGCATCCCCTTGAAGCCAAAACAACTTTGATAATAAATGTAGGTTTTAACCCCGTACAAAAATTACCTGCATACAAATTCTAAAACATAGAAAATAAACAATGCGAGAGCATAACACATAAAACACATATACATAGAGATTTCCCCTTGGATCCCAAAACTGGGACTACCAGCTTGATTTTTCATTATATTCCTTTCAATGTTACAATACATATTTATACATACTGAAGCATCCAATACCATGGACTGAAAACCATAGGTGGGTTCGCCCAACCTAATATAGGGTCCAAAAATGTTTTTTCCTAAGGCACTATCTTGGACCCCATAGAGGGGGGCTACCTGCCCCCCTCAAACCCCTCAGATAGGGGGTCTGCCACCCCCCTTGTGACCCCCCCGCTGCGTAATCGGCGCAACGAAGGGGGAGCTCCGCCCCCCCTCTAACCCCCCGGTTCACTACGTAGGTTTAGTCGTGGAAGGAATATAACACAACCCAACACATTAATGACCAGCAGCGCATGCTACTCCCTAACCCTCAGCGCATTGGATATGCCTTGGTGCAATTCATGGAGGGTTTGGATAAGGAGTGCCATGAGGTTGATGCCTATATCGTTAACCTGTGAAAGTTGGGTGTTGCCCTCTTCTGAGTGGATGCACAGGGCCCCATCCAACAATTGAATCACTCATAGATCTAAAGTCCAATCTGTGTCTAGTATTGTCGTGCTCGCTTGAATCCCGTTCACTTGTAGTCACTTGATCTGGATCTACAAATCGCGCAAACCTTTCTGCACATTTCCCAGCGCCTATTGGTACTACTGCTCAAATTCATTCTATAGCTCTCTCATGGTGTCCTAGACCTTCTCTCCAATTTCTTCTAAGTCCCCTTTAGTGACGACAAGCGGATCGACCTGAGAGAATCTTGCAGACTTCTGCTTCTTTCATGGCCCTGAGCTAGTCTGCTTCGATCTCTTCTTTATCGCAAAGGGGGTTCCCTACTTCGCGCCCTTACCTCCTTCAACATTTAACCCTTCGTGGTCCTGTGTGTGATGAGAGTCAAACTCTTCAACTTCTATCGTGGTTTCCTGAGCCACCTTGTCTTTGTCAGTAGTTACCTTAGCAATAGCTTCCTTGTCAGCAACTTCCTTAGCAACAACTTCCTTCTGCTACGCAACTTTCTCCCAAGCTGTAGCTTGTTGGGCCTCCTTCTGTTTTTTTACTGCTGAGGTCTTTGCAGTGGTTCCTTCCACGGTATTTCTTTTTCTTGTGCCTAGATATGATGGGTAAAGCCACTCCCCTAGCCATTTAACAACAATTTCTTGGACATCTACCTCGTCCACAAGATAACGAAATTTATACCAGATTTTCTTCAAATATTAGCATGTGTGAATAGATACATTATGGAAGTTCTCTTTCAACTCTATGTAGGGCTCAAGTTGATCGTATAAGGTAGGTGATAGCGTTGGCCTTTGGATGATCACTGTGTGTAGATCCATCTCCACTAGCACCAAAAAATTCTTGGTCTCTGTGACCCGCGCTACATCTTTTGTTTCCCAGAGTGAAGTGAACTTCACTGCCTCTAGAAGCTCTAGGTCTTGAGGAGGAAATTGACTGTCCTCCAGCATCCTCCATGCTACTAATACGATCAACAATAATAGCTACGCATAATGAAATACCTTGCCCTCATCCTGGGCCTCTTGACAATTCACCAAAAACTCCTTGCACAGGTATTGAGCCTAGTTGTACTAGACTCCTTTGGCACATTGCATAGCTAAGGAGATCACTAGCACTGGAATGTTGTCCACGAGGCACTTCCCCATGATCTTGCATGCCAAAATATGGGCGGTGAAATACACCACGCGATCCGAAATGGAGCGAATGGAATATCTGCACGACTTTTTCACCACTCAAAACTCGCTCTTCATCTGGTCTATGATTTTATTCTCCTTTGTTTTCCCTCCAAAAGCTTCGGCTGGATCCACACCTTGATAGGGCATCAAGGTGACTCAGTGGATCAACATATCTGTAATAGGGATGGGTTCTCCCAACTAGAGACACCCATCATGCACCAAGGTGAGTAATTGTCTAACACATACAGTGTTAATGTTTGTACAACCAAAGTGCAGCACCCAAAGCATGTTCAAAAGGTCCTCTTTCTCAACTTCCACGACCCACTTTATCTATTCTAAGCACATGACCCCAATTTCCTCATAATATATTTTTTCCAAATATTTGTTCGGCATAAGCTAAGGGAACTTCTCATAATCTTCCAAGTCCCAATCCTCCAGCTTCAACAATGGAATGTGGCCTAACAACATGCCCTCAAACACCACCTTCTTCGGCAATAGTGGTGTAGAGATCATGAATTTGACATTATCTGGAACTTTAGGAACCTTGGTTGTGCCCTTGTGTGGTGGGATGTACTGTGGGAGCCGAGTCATAGGCTCACCCTCTTCAACATCCATCTCCTTGAGGCCTCTGTGAAGTTCTTATTCAATGAAATCAAGGGGCTCAGGCGGTTGCTTCGCTTTGTCCATTTTCCCCTTTTGTTAGAGTTCTATGGGAATTTTCCATTGTGATTTCCTCACTAGAACTTGCTGTGGCTTCTTTTGCTTTTAATCAGCTGTAGAGAGGTTAGGTCTAGGAGACCTAGGCAACATAGTTAGAACGCTTGTAGGAATAGAGGGTGATGCTTCAGTGGAGGGTGTGGCTTTAGAGGGAATGACTGCAGTTACAGGGGGAGTTGCAGTCATGCTTGCTATAAATTCCTTACGGAAATCTTCAGGGATGCTAGCCAATCCTGGCCTTGAGAAGAGTTATTTCCAATCTAGTTCGGACATATAGTTCATCTCTTGGCGTAACATAAGGAAAAAATGCTTAGAATCGATTCTCAGGATGCAAAGTGTTCTCATGCGGGGCAACCTGCCATATTTAAAGTTGAATTCAAATTCAAATCCAACCGTTCCCTCCAAATTTCTATCATTAATGCAGATTTAGAGATATATTCCCAATTATTTGCCCCATAAATGCACCCTCCCTGCTCCTCCTAACGGAAATTTTTCCATCCAATCATCTACAGTGCATCCAATAGCTACTTTTGGACCTGGCTGTGCAGCACCAACCTACGTGGTGTAGCCATCTTGGCATAGCCCCCCTTGGTGCCCTACTTTCTTCCATCGCATAGACCACTTACTTTGTCTTTCTAACTTTTGGGTGTGGTAGTTTATAGTCCGGTACTTCCTTTCCGCTGCCCGAAGTACTATGACTATCCTGCCATCATATAGCCATTGCGCAGGGGTGAGATCACCCTTTTACAACTTCAATCGACTGCCATTGAATCTGCCAAGAAATAATTCTCCATTCAACTTCGTGAGCTAAACTGCACAGGGTCCAAGCCAATGCATTTAAAACTTTCCAGGAAATTTCGTAAACTTGTTGTCATATGATAAGACCAAATCATTAACCTAAAAGGTGTGCTGCTTTATATGTCGATCGTGCCATTCCTTTTCGAGCTCCTTTTGCACCTGTTGGTGAAATCCTACTAAAAATCGATTCTCTTCCACTCCATCAACTGCATGAGGCACTCCTCCATGGTTTCAAGATCAGCCATGTCAGTCAATGTTGCAATTCACAGACTCAGCACAATGTATTCCATGGACATCATAGCCTCCTTCCCATAGACCAACCTAAAAGGGGTTTGGCCTGTCGACTTTTTAAAATTAGTTTGATATGCCCACAAGAATGTTGGTATGCACACATCCTAATAATTTCGCTTCACGCTGTAAACCTTCATTAACTCACTCTCCAAAATTTTGTTGAAGGCTTCAACTGTACCATTAGCTTGAGAGTGATAGGGCATACTTTTATGATGATAGACATGGAATTATTCAAGCATCACTACAATCATTTCATATAATAAATGCGTTCCCCTTTCACTCATTAATATCTTAGGGTAGCTAAAGAAGGACAAAATAAACTCAAAAATAAACTTCGCAGTAGTAGTTGCACTGCAGTCCTTTACCAGTTGTGCTTTCGTCCACTGCGTCAAATATTCAGTTGTTGTAATAATATGCCACGTTTCAATTTTTTTCCCTGGTGGTTGGATCAGACCCACAAAATCAATCGCCCACATATCAAATGCCTGCAAATTTACTTGTGGATTTAAGGTAATTCATTCCTCTATGATGGTTTACGCATTCTTTGGCAACCATCACATACCCAAAAATACTCTTTTGCATCCTTATGTTTCATTGGCCACCAAAGGCTTGCACATAGGATCTTATGTGTGGTTGCACTTCTTGCATAGTGTCCTCCTACTACTCCTCCATGTGGTTCTGCAAGGATTCTTGGTTGTTCAAATTCTAGGACATATCGGTGCAGTATTTCATCACAACCCGTTTTATATAGGTGCCCAATGATCATAGAAAATTTAGCCACACGAACCACTAACTCCTTTTTCTTTGTAGAATATCCCTGCGAGGTTGTGCTAGTTGTTAAAAACTAGATTATATCAGCAAAGTGATCGTCTATGACACAAACAACAAAGGGCTTTGCATCAGGCAACCCTTCTTCCAAACTAGTAGTCTCATCACTAGTCTCAATCTGAGAGAGATGATCAAGACCAACATTCAATCTTCCAGGCTTCACAATCACCTCAAAATCATACTCCTGAAAGAGAAACAACCATATGCAGATCTACCAGCCAAACACAAGCTTACTAACCAGGTATTTTAGAGCATAATGGTTTGTATACATCTTGAAGTGGGTGCCTAACCAATAGTGTCGTAATTTCAATAATGCATACACCATAGCCAGTCCTTTGCACTCTGTAGTCGAATAGTTCTTCTCCAACTTAGAAAACTTCCTACTGGAAAATTCTATAGGATGATCAATTTCGCCTTCACCTGGTTGGGTTAGCACCACACTGAGTGCAATACAAGAAGCGTTCACATGAACATGAAACTCCTTTTTCCAATCCGGGAATACCAGAATGGAAGCGGTGACCATTTTGTTCTTCAGAATATCTAAATTGTTCTGACACTCTTCATCCCAGTAGAATGTCACGTCTTTCTTCAATACTTTCTCCAATGGCACAATAATTTGTGCATATGCCTTGATAAACTTTCTATAATAAACTGTATGGTCCAATGTCATGAGCAGTTATTTTACATTCTTCGGGGCATCCAAATTGACAATAACTGCTATCTTTGCAGGGTCTATCATCAATCCTTGCAAACCAATGACCCAACAATATTCCATAAGGGACACAAATGATGCATTTCTTTAAATTCAGGGCGATCTAATGTCTGCGATAGCTATCCAACATAAGGCACAAACTTGAAACGTGGTGCTTTACCAACCCAAATACAATCCAATCATCAAAGTAAAATTCTAAGAACTTGTGGATGAATTCCCTGAAAGCTGCAATTACTACCCATGAGAAGATTGCAGGCACATTCTTCAACACAAATTGCATTACAATATATTGAAAACATCCCCATTCCATCACGAAGGTGGTCTTTCTACGATCCTTCGACACGATCTTGGTCTGATGGTACCCTGAGAACCCATCAGTGAATGAATAGGCTTCCTTCCCTCTAACATTTTCTAGGACTTCGTTTGTAAATGGCATTGTAAATAAGTGATGAACGCATGCATCATTGGGATTCCTAGGACTTACCTAGTCTGATTCCTCTGCTGGCTCAATGATCCCAGCTTCAAGCATCTTGTCCAACTCTTTGTGCACATTTTCCTTATATTTGGGATTCAAACGGTAGGGTCGTTGTTTTACAGGATTCACATCTGACTTCAAAGTAATATTCATCACACCTAGATCCCCAACTATCCTCTTCATATCTGAGAACTTGGTGGGAAACAAGTCCTGGTATTCACACAACAATTCCACAACCTTATCAATTGTATCTTCATCCCAATAGTTTCCTATTTTCACAAACTTCAGTTGTTCGTCTGATCTAATGTTTACCTATCTAGTATTCAAAAGTTATTCTATGTGAGGGATTGCTACTTTGGTCCTTCAAGTTCACGTTGTCCCTCAGACTCTGAAATATTGATATTCCTAGGGTCATCTTCTTCTTCTTCTACGGTCACATTACAACATTGCAACGTGTGGTGCAGCTGCATATTACAATCCGGTTGAACCCATTCTACCAGGTCCTTAGGCATTCTAAGGATCACAACCTTAATTTCTTGGAGCGCTTCATCAATATATTCAAAGCCATCCTCAAAGTTGAAGATTAACAGGAAACTTTCCTTGAGGATAACCCACTCAGTTGTTCCATGGCGTAGCTCTATTTCTGAGTACTAGTTCATCGGAATGGTATCCAAAGTGTGACAAAAGATGTGTACCCATTTAGGTTGAGGATTCTCTTCCCATGCATTAGTCCACTGCTCCAAATCTTCACACGGATCATCTTTTCCAATGTATTTCTCCATCATATGGGTATTGGTGTATCCAAACATTAGCTTCATCATTCGCCTATATTCTTTCCAATCTACGAAGTTGTCCTTATGTGTACCCCACCAACAGGCAGGTGTAGCACACAGAGCCAGATCTAATGCGTGGAACTGATTTTCTTCTGGCACCTCCCTTTCAAACTTATCCAGAAATAAATTAACATCATCTAAACCATCATAATGAGGTAGATTTCGCACCTCCGTGGAAGCGCACGAAAGCAATTTGGTCAACATGTTGCAGTGCAGCAAGGAAACTTCATGTAATCTATTCTGCCAATGCTTAAGATCTTCGTCCGAATTTGAGGTGCAAGAGCTATCTCTATCCCATGTAATTTTTCCATATTTTGTAGGATTTATCTAGTCCTCATCACGTACAAAGATCTTATATATATGATCTAGATTTTCCTCTTCTTCATAATAAAAAATTGGTTCCATGTATCGCACGCCTTCAGTTGGATCCAAGGGAACAATTACAAAGAGCTCTTTCCTCTCAAATGTCATCCTGCATTTCTTAAGATTAATGATCCCATCCATATTGAAGGCCCAATCAATTCCTAATATTGAAGGGTAAGGATTCCTATCATCCATTATCTCGATCACTTCAAAATTAGCCAAAGCACTTGCTCCTTTAATATCCATCATAACCACATACAGGTGCCCCATAGGAATTATTTTCTACCGATTGGGAATTCAAAGCTGGGTAGGAGACCACAGCAGCGCATGTCTCCCCATTGTCTCCCATGTTTGCTTTTGTAGCACATTTGCATCAGATCCTAGATCAAGAATTACTTGCTCCATTTCATACTCTCTGATCTGTGTTGTTAGCCTCATTTCATGACCTGTTCATTTCTTGATTTTTCCCACTTTGCGTACAATGTCTTGTTCTAGAGGTGTCTTTACCTTACTTGTGCAGTTATCAATTAACTCTTGAAGCCCTTTTACCACCTTTCTATCCCATAACAACTTCATACAAGTCTTCAAAAAGGTAGCTAATAGCGAAGGTTCTACCAGACTTCTCTTGATTTCCTGAAATAGAGGCCTCAACGAAGATCTTTTTGGCTTCCATAAAGCTATCTCTAGCCCGGGTTAGATCGAATCCAACTTCCTTCTTCGTAGCATTGCATACCCATCCTTCAGTTTTCGACTGCTTTCCCTTATCTTCTCCTGTGGCAATACCACTTTGTGTTACTATATTAATGCTAGGTTCTTCTTCACGAGGCTTTGCTCTCATCATCTGAATATTCTACATAGGTGTTTACGTCTTCTTCTCCTGCATCTTGTCTATTAGTACTAGTCAATCTTCTATAACATGATCAAATTGTCGGCAATACTGACAGGAGGGATGCATTGGATTGTGAAAATCACCCAAAACGACCTTCTTCTCCACAATTATAACAAACGATTTGTCCGCGACCCCTTCTAGCCCCTCCTCCTTGTCCTCTTTCTTGGCCCTGGAATCCTCTGTGCGTTGCACCTGCTCCCTCATCTTGAGGCTGATTTTTTGTCTGCATTCTATACGTAGGTGTTTGCTCCATCATTTGTTCATAGCTCTAGCAATTGCACTCATCATGCCCAACTGATTTACAGAAAGTACAAAATAACTTCTGTGATGTTTGCACAAACTTTTGAGATGACAGTTGTTAGTCACATGCTTCCCAACTATCTGATAGTTAACACACCATAGGGGTACTCCTGCACTTGGTCCAATGATTTTTTCTAGTTTTATAGGAACAAGACCTCCCCTAATAAGGTAGTTTTGATAAACAGGGCAATGGTCATTTTCATGACCCTCACCTTTACACTTCAGTCACAAAAATTTTGCATGCACCTCGGGCTGCACTTCCTTTCCCTTCTTCAGACTCTGTAATTCCATGTGTAGGCTAGCCAATTGCGATTGAATCTACTGTACCCATATAGTCGTATCATGCACTCGTGAAGCTTCTAATCTCATGGCAATCTCCACTACTTCTTCTTGTGTTCCTATTTTTTGCTGTGACAATGGTAATCTCAGATGTAGTAGGAGTGAAGCAATATACCATTATCTATGCTGAGTATCTGTAATAGTCATATTATCTTGCTAAATGGTACATTTTAATCTTTGATCAAAGTCCCATGCGGACTTACCCTCTTCTGAATCTCCTTGAGCTCTATTATAGACTGGGCTTGAGATTTGGCTTCTCAAACTCACTATTTAGTGCTTCCTGGGTCTCTAGCATAGTCACATTGGGCCTATCTATGCAGAAATTGATGTACCAACTTAGTGCTTTATCTGACAGTGTTGTGACTAGCTGTGTTTTCTTCATATTGTCATTAGTGATTTGTTGTCTTGTCCATACATCATCTGTGACAAACCAGAATTGTTCGGGGTCTTTGGTTCCTGCACACTTAAACACATGCATCTTAATTGTATTCACCATATTAAATGATGGAGGTGGAGGTGAAGGTGAAGGTGGATGCAGAGGTGTAGGTGAGTGAGGTGGAGGTGGAGTGGATAGATGAGGTATCCCTGACATAGCCTGACTTACTAGCTATAGAGCACTTCATGGTGTTCTCAAAATATTACTCTCTTCATCGATATCAGAAGATCCTAACAATGGACTGTATTCAGATCCTCATTATTCGTTCCTTTTGAATGCTCTCCCACTTCGCGTAGTCCCAAACATCAATTTAAAGGCATAACCCACTTTTTACACAATAAAATCTTAATCCAAGTCTTCAGATATTCTAGGTACTTCCCTCTTGGTCCTTTGAAGAACCTGCACTCTTCTTCACTATAGCTGGTGGATGTATCGATCGCGAATTCAGTGATGAATCCTCCTAGAATACAATCGATCAAGTGGTCGAGGACCCACATGATTTTATTTTTTGAAGCTTCCAAGCACTCTACCTGTTATGGGGTCCACAAAATAGGGCCATCAAGATTCCACATACTCTGACTATCCGCTAATTTGGATAGCCACTCGTGCAATTCATAGGGGAAAGAGCAGAATAATATTTCATGTTCATATGTATATAGGTATCTATTCAGCCACTCTTTCTTCGATAAGCATGGATTTCTATTCTCTTGAGTTTCAAATGTGTGTAGCTTCCAATCCATATACTTTTTGATTTCTTTCTTAGTGGGGAACCACTTGTCACACATCCCTTTAGCAAGATCCTGTTCCCGGCAACAAAACCATTCCTGGCTTGACGGGGCTTGACCCAGGTTCAAAGTTAATTGCACCAACCAACAAAAACCTAAACTACTGGCCCTTTTGGCAACAACCCGCATAGGGCAGGCTCCAGTCTCACCCGAAGTAGTATTGGGGGATGACAGAACCAAGTTTCTGCATCCAGAGGCTTGTGTGATAAGTTCCTGCAGCTCCTAGGGCTTAGTTATATCTTCGCGAACCCTAACCGTTCCGAAACAGATAATTACAATAATTCATTTAAACAACATCTAGATCTTCGCGAATGCCTTTAATTAACTATAACATGTATAAATTGTATTGATTTATCACTTTTGCACACAAGATAAGAATTTGTTCATATAAATTGCAATACAGAGTGAAAATATAGAAAACTTCAGAAGTAAGAATAAGTACATAGCTACACAAATATTGGATCAAAGCAATCTTTATTAGATGTAATCGTTCAAATACATACTCTTTTTCCTTGCGCACTCAGCTATAAGGGCCCACACACTTAGCTTGCGGACTTACCAAGGTCTCCGCATAGTCAGCTGCAGGAGCCTTCCCCTTCGCCTAAGTATAGGAAATAGGCATTTCCTACCTTAGCTTACTTTCCCTTACACATATTTCTATCAATTAGTTACTTTCTAGACTCGCTATGACTCTTCTATTTATAGCCTTTTTATTTACAATACCATGGTCCAGAGACCATGGGCGGGTCTCAAAACTTCCTTATAACCTAACCACCTTAGGGACTAAAGCCCCTTTGATTCTTACTATCTTTGCGCTCCACTTCCACAAATCGCGGAGACTTTACACTTTTACAAAAAAGGACTTACAAAATTTGACAAAATTAGCCCTAGAGACCCCATCCCAACAATTGATTGAGGCTCAAGGGGATTGATTGTTCCAGAAAAATGATTAAATTCATAACGTACACAAGAGAGATAAGAAAATGATCATTCATGAAAGGATTCAACATGGAAAAGTATTTCAAATGATAATGATCTCTATCTTGATAATCAAAATGACATGTTTCACAGCTATGTACATCCACAAAAAACATTTTCCCCAACCCTAGGTTTGATATAAGAGATTCAAATGAAGGAGAATTAACCAAACGAGAATATTTTATCCAATCATAAGCTATATATTGGGGATTAAGGGAATTAACCTAAAAACACTAAAAATCCTTCAAGAGTGACCTCACATCTAGCGACACAATGTTAAGGAAATAATTTAGGGAGAAAATCAAGATCAAATCTAGTTCAAGGATCTCATTAGGATCATGATAACCTAACATAACCATCAACATGAGCTGAGTTATCTCAACTCCCTAAACATTTCTTGTAATTTCAGATGATAGATCATAAAATTTGAGTGGCTTTGAAAGATCTACAGGTAGATATGCATCACTATCATCAGATGTATCATTAAAAATATTGTTAATGCCATTGATTTGATAATATTTAATATTAAGCATATGGAACTCTTCATGGGTAAAGAATCCATATGAATCAATTGGAGGGATCCCTTGGACATCTGCAAAAGCTTCCTCCTAATTTATGAAATATTTTCAAATGAAGAAATCATGAACAATAGATTCAATCTTTTCATCTTCTAATTGTGAAACCACATCATTTTGTACCATATTAAAACCAACTGGGTAAATATCGAAAGAATTGAAAGAATTTATTGGTATAGTAGGCTCATCAAACACACATGGGTAATATGAATAA
Source organism: Pinus taeda (assembly GCA_000404065.3). Classification (NCBI taxonomy): domain Eukaryota; kingdom Viridiplantae; phylum Streptophyta; class Pinopsida; order Pinales; family Pinaceae; genus Pinus; species Pinus taeda. The sequence goes on along the minus strand of APFE031644192.1, from coordinate 19,149 downwards.
TGTGCTAAAGGTGAGAAAATATGAAGAAACTTAGGAGCAGGGATCTTAGTCGCAATTGAATTTGATTCAAAATCCATAACCTAGGTACTCATATGAGCTTGAAAAAACAATGGATCAGTATCCATGTATGCTGCATGAGATCATTTAAAAATCCACTGTCACCTAGGCTATTGCCTTAGTGATGGAGGGAAAGTGAATGTAAGAGCATTCCATCAAGAGGTAGAATATTAATTGAATCAACATAACTTTCATCAACATAGTGGTGAAAGAATGGCATACCAATGTGATTTTTGGATTGGTATTTCTCTTCTTATGTAGGGTATAGTAAATATTCAAAAATAAGGCAATCTGATTATTTTTGTTTGATATCATATAATGTATGTATAAGATGAATATAATGGGCATCTTGAACTAAAATATTATCCCAATTGAAAACTGGAGTTTGCAAACTACGAGAAGGTTTCTTAATACTTTGATTGAAGCCTTGCAAATCCAAGCCTCTTGAGGAAAGAGAAGACCACCTAATATACTTGGGAACTCATCACTTCTTATATCGATAGAAACATGAATATCAAGGTGATGACTACCCATGGTTTCAACTCGAGTAAAGGTTTGTAGATCATTTGACTGGTTATCAAGATGACAAGAGGTTTATCAGACAAAAGCGTAGAATCATCATTTTTGATATGGGGGAATTTGAAAGTGGGAAGAAATATGGAAAGTGTCTTCACTCTTTTTCTCCTCTACCTATGAGATATAGCCACCTTGTACCTTACTACCATATGAGCCAACAAATTGACAATCAAAAGTATCTAGGACAATTACTTGTAGAGTGGATTGATTAAGCAAATCAAGGTGCAAAGGGTCATGAGGTGAAAATAATAGAGGATGGCATGCATCGCTTGAAGAAACACTACTTTCAATGGAATCATATTAAAGATTAAGATTATGCATGTTAGTGTTATCTTGAAGAATCAATGGATCAACCTTCACATTATATTCGATGGTGTTAGGTGTGTGTTATATTCTTTCCACAACTAGCCCTTCATGAGATGTTGGAGGGCGAGAGCCCCCCCTCTAGGGGGTTCAGTGTGGCTCCCCAGGAATTTTCTTTTGGTTTTGTGTATGGGTTTGCATATGGTTTTGGGCATGATGGTTTTCTGCCCATGGTATCTTGTAGATCCGGTTAAGGGAACTATGATTATGTTCTAATCTATGGTTAATGGATTGGGGTTTATGGATGCTTCAACATGTATATATATGTATTGTACCATTTAAATGAATATAATGAAAAATCAATCTAGTAGTCTGAGTTTTGGGATCGAGGGGAAAATATCTGTGTATATTTGTTTTATGTTTTATGCTCTTGCCATTGTTTATTTTTTGTTTTTATAATTCGTATGCGTGTAATTTCTGTACAGGGTAAAACCTAAAGATGGAATCATGATAACCATGAATGCTTCTTTTAATTAAAAGTGGTTCATGAGAAGAAGATGAAAGTGGGAGAAACAAATCAACACTTTTGTTTTTAGATTTCATAACTCCAACCTTGACACTGGGAGCACCTTTGTTTAGTAATGAGAAAGAAGGAGGGAAAGAAATAAAAGGAGTAATAGATTCCTGCTCTAAGAATGGAGGTGCCTCATGATTGAGAAAAGTTGGAAGAGGAAAATCATCAGGAGAATATAATACAAAATGTTTCAAGGAGATTAGAACCAAGCACTGAAATTTGTCACTCATGACATCCAATCCACATCTTCTTCAGAGAATTCATAGCAAAGGTGAAGAAATTGATCAATAAAATCCTCTATCGATTCACTAGATTTCATTCTAAGCTAATTGATCCTTTTATATACATATTTATAATCATACCTATCAAAAGATTCACGAAGCTCATAAACAAGTTTCTCAAATGAATGAATAGAAGGAACTAGTGATGTATGACACCAACGCTTAACATGACCTTCAAGTGTGAGGGTAAACAATTTAGGTTGAGCATAATTACAATGTATTCCATTAGAAAGGAAAAATCAAATGAATAAAATCATATTCTGAGGCATGGTTGTTGGATCATTTCCATCAAACTTGATATGTGACAAGTTATGAATGATTGCAACAGGGATTGCAAGATTTTATTTGTTCAAAAAACATCTTGGGATTATGATTTGGGAATAATACATACAATATAAGAGATTCAAAAGAGACTTAACACACTTAGCTTTTCATCCTACCCTCCTGTTAGTGCCACTTGTTGACAGTGCTGGAAATCTGCCAACAAAGGGGATCTCCCTAGTATGAAGTCCTAATTAGGCCTCACACTGTTTGGAGTAGGAGCCCCATTCAGATAATCGGCTTGACTACCATTATTCTTAGAGATTTTCCTTGGCTGCAATTAACAACATAAGATATTATACAAGAACCTTTAAAACAAGCAAGTTGACATGTTGACATTGTGAGGCATGCGATTGTAATGTATATAAGGTTCCCTCACAGATGGAAGAGAAAGAGTGTGCCTTTAGGAGAAAATTAACAGTACTATCCTAAGAGAGACACGCAAGAGAATAGAAAGGATCACTAATTAACATGTAAAGTAGTTCACAAGATAATAACAATCATAAAAGCAAGTAACAATGCACATTCAACAAGATGCATACAAAATCCAACAAAATAGTTCATTTTCATTAGTATGTGTAAGCATAAACATACACCATAAACAATGAAATAATAGTCTTACAATCATTCACGACATATGCATGAAAGTGCGTCGGCTTGAAGAGATATATATATTAAGTGAAAATTCCAAGATACACGATTACAATGATGCAACATTGTCCCCGATTGTGAAACATTAAGTCACCACTTTTCTCCTCCAAAGATTGGTCTTCTCTCCTATGCCAAGCTAGAGAAGCCAAAGTTAGAAGTACTTTTTTTGAGCTACGAGGTGTATTTATAACAAATGAGGTGCCTCTCCACCTCCCTTGTGACTCTTGACCTTCCCTCATGACTCCTGAGCTCCCATGTGACTTTTCAAATTCCTATGTGAGCTTTGAGTTTCTACATGACTTTAGAACTTTTTAGTGACTTTTCACATTAGGTGTGGGACCCTTGGTCTTTCACACATTTTACATTTCCTTCATATTTGAAAATACAAAATGACATTCCATAAATTGTGGCAAAATAAATGGACACATAAGACTTTATGATGACACTTTGAGAGCTATAATTTGGTGACTATGACATAAGAATTCATTATAATGTATCAATCCCAAGTTCCTCACTTTGTTGCTATGTCTTTATTAATTCATTATAGATTTGATTTGTACTTCATCCTCACCCGCCAAAGGTTTTGGATAACCATTGGAGCCTTTTGAGTCAGCATGAATTTCCATATCTCTATTGTTGTCCAAGATTATTTCTCCATGGGTGTTCTTCTTGTCTCCATGAGTGTTATTCTTGTCTCCACGAGTTTTCTTCTTGTCTCCATGAGTGTTATTCTTGTCTCCATGAGTGTTCATCTTGAAACCTCCCTTGCTAATGTCCTTAATAATCATCTTGCCATGATAGGATGATGACACCTACAAATGTAGTTCACTAATGATAAGAAAACATCAGTCCCAAAATCACCTATTCTATATTTCTTTTCTCAAGTGAGGCTGACTATGATGAGGCACTGCACAAGAATAGAAGGAGAAGCCTAGGATGTGTAGTGCAGAAAATTAAGAGGTAAGGAGTCAAGGTATAGAAATTTTGATTTCACAATGTGTATTGGAAAGGGAGAGGCGAGGCATGGATTGCATATTGGACAAGTTCATAGAGCAAGGAGATCATGCTTAGGCACTGTGACTGTGCAATGTGCAACGCTTGAGGGAGAGGATCCATGCATTGAAAACTTGAGCACTTCAAGGATGAAGGATTGCCCTACTATCCAATGATACTATTAAGTACATAGCGGAGAAAAGATTATGTAAAGGCATTGCGCAAATGAGATATGCGGGAGATAAGAGTGGCATGCTTAGGCATTGTGACTGCGTAGTGCGTAGTGGCTAAGGAAGATGCTCAAGGCACTGAGCAGTTGAGCACAACAAGGTTCCAATGATGGCCTCACTAGCCATTGAGAATGCACAATGTGTAATTCATGGCAGATTTGATCAAGACTTGGTATTTAAGCAAGTGTAACCGATAGCAAGGAGCAACTGTGCTCTGAGGTTGATCAAAGTGTAGTTGTAGGAGGTTGTCCTTTGTGATTTCACAATGCGCAGTTCCAAGAGGTAGGAAATTCACCTTTGTGGCTTAGGAAATCATCGTATGTAGTGCTAGGGGATAGAGGATTTGCCATTGATTGAGAAACATGTGAGGACAATGAAAAATCAATAAAATGACTAAGTTTGGGATGAGTGAGACTAGAAGGTGATAGTAAAAACATATAACAAGTCTTGAACCTAATCACACACACAAATAGTAACACCCAAGGACATGAAAAAAAGACACATAATACACGAAACCAACAGGAAGAATGTGTGAAAACAAGAGAAAGTGAAACGTGAAAGAGTGAAAGCGATAGTTGAGAAACTCACTCAAAATATGAGTCATTTACAACCACAAGTGAGTGAATTATCCTTATACTTCGATAGTGTTCAGCGCTTAAAATCAAAAGATGAATGTGAAGGTGATCTCCAGATTAGACTATTTACATAGGGGGAGAAGTCATGCACTAGGTTTAGGATTGATAAGTGTGCTTTGTGCATACCAGGAAACTAGGAGAAAAGATAAAATTGACTGAATTGAAGAAGTAAACTCTTTCTATTAACAAAGAGGGTGAAATCACTATCTGTAGGATGTCCTTACACTATCTCTGTCCATCAAGATTATGTAGTGTTTGTCTCTAAGAATTGCACAAGCACTATCACCAATGACTGTACAAGCATTGTAATTAAGGATTGCGTAGTCACCATCAATAGAATCCGTGTAATCACTGCCATTAGGAACTGCATAGTTACTTCCACCATAAATTGCGCAATGAATATCATTAAGGGTTGTGCAATGCTTGACTTCTAAGGGACATTGACTACTAGGCTTGTTTAGAGGAAGCATGCTATGAGGGAATTTAGAGCTAAGCATGTGAAAGCAGGTTGCTTCGACACCTAAAATATTTGAAAGAAGACTCAATCAATTAGAAAATAATTAACCAATCATGAAGTGGATTTGAAACAATAGATAACGAGATCATAACGAGACTCCAAAATTTAGATGTAGGAAACTTTTTGGAGGGTGTTGTTGCAACAACAAAAAATTGTCAAATAGACTCACCTCCTCTAGGTAGTTTAAAATAAATATGCTAGAGTATTTGAATGGGATTTGGAGCTTCGTACTTCAAAGGATCCCAAATCAAAATTTAATTATCATCTGATAATGAGCCTATCAGAGTGTAGCAGTGGATTCTTGAAAGTATTATACCAAAATTCCTTTTTATCTAAATAAGGAACATACAGATTGAGGCATAGAATGGGAATATCCAAATCCTTTTAAAATAGGTTTAGGGGTATACTAGGCCTATTTGACCATGAAGATGAAAGGCTCAACACATCAAATTTCCATCCCAAAGCCATACCTCCTAATCTTCTAGTGGCATTGCAAGACAAGAAATTCGATTTGTGGAAGGTTCCTTTAAGTATTTTTGTTTCTTTCACCTTCCATCATCATCTCCTAAGGAATGATAACTTGTTGGGAGAAAGACTCCACCAACTTATTGATGACTAATGTTTTTGTAGGGTTGACCAAACTGCGATAGTTTAGGAACATACTATTCATGGAGTACCCCTTGCATGGATTGATGCACTAAGGGCCTGAATCAAGGAATTAAATTTTCTTGAATGGATTTATAAATTGGCTTGGAATTGTGCTATGTAAATATAATATATTCTTCCCCCAGTAGAAGGCTTAGTATAAAGAACCCCAAAATTCCCAGCCTATTCCCAGCAAAAGAGTCTAGAAAGAAGGAGTCCACCTGATTAGAACTTGATAGGGAGGGTTTTAATTTTGATTAAATGTTGTAAGTTGACCACTCTAGGGAGGGAGGAAGCCATAGAGGTTTTAATCAAGGAATATCAGGGTAGCTAACTAAATAAGGCCAAATCCAAAATGGGAATGGTGGGACAAGAGGAGAAAACATGTGAGGAGATGGGAATGGAAAGGGGAAAACTCTACTTTGGAAAGTCACAATGGATAACAAAGCCATTATAATAGACAAAGAGCCACAAATTGAAGGATAATTCAATAGAACAGGAGGAGGTATGACCAATTTTTATATAACTTCATAGGGATGGCCCCCCATAGTAGTCACAAATGTGATTAAAAAACCACAGGAACGCTCTACTCATCCAAGGCCTAACCTTCCTCTAAAAATAAAGCATCCACCTTTAATTTTATGACTAAATCAAGTGGAACCAAAATGAACTCAGGAGATGATAGCACCCCATAAATATCCAATAGGAATTTCTTCACCAAAATAGGGGAGACCACCATTTCTGTAGAGACTTGCAAACTCCTAATTCTTTTGAGCTAGATGGAAATCCTAGCTTAGGTGTCCATAGGTGTGGAAATGAACACACCAAAAGGGAATACCCTCATAATCCAAAGTCTTCCTATAAGTACAACCCATGAAAAAAATAAAATGGTGTCCACTACACCTATTGGCAAATTTAACCTAACCAAAATCTTGGAAATACCCATATAACTAGTTTTCTTAAATAATGGGTTCACTTGATAGAAGAAACTAAGCTTGTTCGTTGTTTCCTTGGAAACATCTTCTAACTAGAAAATGAGGGGCATATTAGGAAGATGAACCCAAATTGGAATTGTAGCTAGTTTCTCTACCCTAGCATCAAAATCAATGGAGCATTTTTTAAGAAACAGAGCTTATGATCGCCAGTTCCATCTAATTTTTCTTTTTCCTCCCATGATTTGGTCGTCCATCTCATCCACCTCTTTTCCTGTCGCATGCATATATGCGAGTAGCTTAATAGGGATGCAAAGTGGTCCCTTGTTATTTGCAAAGGATGTCCATGGTCATCATCTTATTTTCAAACTAAACAATGATATTTTCCTCCTTTGTGGCATGAATCTCATTGAGTTAAATATTTTTCCTCAACACAAGACAAAAAATTCCACTTTGCACTTGACACATTTTTTCTTGTGCTTGGAGTTTTCTTTAACTAGAAGTCCTAGTGAGGCTAATGACTGAGAGGGAAAGCCACATCCACTCTACATTTCTAAAGATAATTCATTTCCAATAAAGACTTCCATTATAGAAGGAGAGGAAGACTAGTGATAATAACTTGGTAGGGTTCTTGAGTCTGCAATGTAGAAATTAATAGAAATTTACTACCACTGATGAAATCAAACTAAAAATAAGAGATTGCAAATTTCCTCTGCAATTATGTGTACTGGAAATCAAAATTTATAAACACATGCAACCATCAAAACCACAAGAACACAATGATTTGTAGGGGAACCCAACTGGGAAAAACCCCTCCACTGCTTTTCATTAATTAAATGAGAATGAGAAACTTTTACAATGTCTTGCTTCAACCGTGAAGCACACACTGCACTGCAAATCTATTCTCCTACTGATTTTCCTACTATGGCTAAGCCAGTTCAAGCCTCTAGCTTCCTCCTATTTCCTTGCGCAATTCCTAAGCAATTGATAACCTTCTTAAAAACCAGACTTCTATACTCAAGTAATATACAATTGATTATTACAATGTGCCTTTTCCTCCACTCCAACTAGGCAATTCGAATTCCATGCATGTCTGGGCTATTTTTAGCTGATTTCTTAGTTTAACTGAGAGACTGGTGAGTTAACAATAGTTCTACTACTCAAATGACCTTCAACTAACTCAATTAGTTGATCTCAGTTAATTGAGTTCAACTAAAAAATAACTGAACTAGATTGCTAAATTTTAGCAATCACTACATGCACAACTATACTCCACGATTATAACTTAAATTTACTAACTTAACTAGTACACAAGGCCATGCCACTCTACCTAACTACAATCCAAGTCATCCTGATGTTACGGAAAATCAAATTACTCACTTTGACTATCGCACAAGTCAAATTGAGCCTTTCCTGCTACAATTTCTAACATACAATGGACAGTAAAGTAAATTTTGAAAATAAATTAGGAGGGGAAAATGATGAGGTTAAGAGGGAGAATGGAAGTTGAGGATGTGGGAAGACCATGATGCTATCATTTTGGGAACTTTGAGGGTTTGGTATAACACATTCCAATGTGTTGACAACAACTTTCACCTAAGAAAATAATCCCATCTTGGGATATGATTCATCTTGTGCCAACCCACCTAATGATAATGTCTCTAACAAAGAAGGAACTACATACCCAAGATGTTCCTTAAGGGGAAATCATACAAAGAACCCCATATTTAACAAAAATTGGTAGCCCTAAGATAGATCTGTTGAATAATTAACAATATCACTCTCCATTGAGATTGTTTCATTCTAAGTGAGAGAGATTGCAATGCTAAGGGGAAGTGTTGTCGTTGCTACAACACCCTCCAAAATTTCACTACATTCAAATTTTGAGCCTACTTCACCATTGCATCTAGGGTATCCTTGGTTTTCAAGTGTTATTTCAAGTCATTATTTATGTTTCAAGTGTTCTTGATCATCGTTGTGTGTCATCACATTGATTAGAACATATTTAGTGTATTTCATGGGCATAACATCTTTGTTGTTATAAAATGACACTTTTTGGTTGCAGTCGCACACTCTGTTTGTTATACTTGGGGAATGCATGTAAGTGGGATTTTGATGTCTATTTTTCATTGTTAAGTTTTTTCAAAGTTTTCATGATGAGTTGGTATGTGTCGCAGATGATTTTATGTTTGAACTCATTGTGTTTTCCCCTTGTTCTATATTCTAGACTTAGACAAATTTTGGTTACAATGTGAAACCATTAAGGTAAGGAGCACATGGGCACACTATTAAGCCTTGATCAAGAATCCTTCATTGTTTAGAAGTACACCATGTGCCCTTTAGGAGCGCATAGTGCACTCCTAAAGCATAATTCCCCTCCTTGTTCCGAACTCCACCCTCAACACCAAGTCTTCCTTTGAGTGAAATCCTTCAACTCGAAGAAGTGTGCCTTGCATGAGTGTATGAGTGCACCCCAAAGACCCTAAGCTTAACCCCTTCAACCTTAAACAATGCACCCTCCACCCTCCTTAACCCTTTTGAGTGCATGAGCACACTCTGAAGCCCTGAAGCCTCATCCTTCATCCTTTGACACTATGCCCTACGTCCTTCTTTGACTTCTTGAGAACATGAGCATACGCCAAAGCCTTGAAGCCTCTCCCTTCAACATTCAGCTCTACACCATGCCACCTCCTTGTCTTCCTTGAGTTCACAATACACTTAGGAATCCTGACGCCTCATCCTTTTTCCTTCAGACATGTGGCCTACGCCCTCCCTTGAGTGTCTCTCTCTCTTGAGTGCAAGAGCGCATCCTAAAGCCTTTAAAATTATTCTCTTTATCCCTTCAGCCTTTTGATGTGTGCCCCTGTGCCCAAAATCTCACCCGACTCCTCCCAAGCACACTCTTAATGCATGAAAATAATATTTTGATGAAACATGTTAGACTAGGATATTTTTCAGGCTGATGTTTGCTTTCCATGAGTGATTGCAGTTACTTGTATTTCAGGAACAACATGGTAGGAATTTATAAATAATATTGAGCAAAGAAGGTAGCCAAAGGAAGAATTCAAGAATAAATAACATATTGAAGTCTTGATGATCAAAGCACCCTGAAGACTCCATAATATCAAAGACCCTTTGGAGGGAAAAGACATCAATGATTGGAAGTTGCATTTAGAATAAAGAGACAAGTGGCAACCATGTCACCCATTTAAGAAATTCCATGTCATCTGTCACTATGAATCCTAGTCATCAATGATAGTGACTTGTCATGTCTCATCACATGATGATGTAATTATGTAATCATTGTAAAGACAAATAAGTCAAAGTCCAAGAGTCATGTATAGACAAAAGAGCCATGTATAGAAGTCCAAAAGACATGTAATACCAAGAGTCATATGTAATTCCAAAAGTCATTTGGAAGGCCAAAGGTTCTAGAAGTCTAAAGGTCATTAGAAGTTGGAAAGTCAAGAGTCGTGAGGATATGAAAATTCATGCCTCAAGCTATAAAATATCCTCATTACTCATGAAAATGACTTTTAACTTTGGATTCTTCCATAAGGCATTAGAGAGACAGATTTAGTACTTTTGGGGAGCAAGTGGTGGCTCTAACGCACCACTATTGGAGCTAGTGATGTTAATTATACTTATGTATCTTAGAACTTTTACTTAATACTTGAAGTCTTTTGGACAACACATTTTCATGCATGGATTGTGGATATTTTAAGATTACTCTTTGAATATTTATGATTCATGTTTTCTTTTACATGTACTGAAGTAATTAAACTATTTCAGTGACTTTGGTGCTTAACTTGTTGGAAATGTGTTGTAATGATTATAATGATCATCGCAATTATGGGAACTACTTTTCTTGATGTTAGACAAGTCTTTCTCATCTATGTGTGTGTCTCCATTAGATTAGTACTTTTACTTCTCTTTTCAAGGGCTAACTTTATTCCCCCCCTCTGCAGTGAAAAAACCTTGATACATCAACAATTGAAAATTCATAAGGCACACTCTCTTGCTCATTCAAAAGCACATGTGGGCTTCTCCCTTATGCTAACTGCTCAAAACCAAGGCATATCTTTAAGTAAACGATAACTTGGACGTATTCTAGATTGGACTCCTACACCAAATGATGCGAGGTCTAATTGGGACCTCATATCGGAGAGATCCCTTGTATGTTGGTGGTATCCAACACCGTCAACATTTTAGTGCTAGAAGGTGGGAAGCTAGTTTTTTGATGGCTGATAACTAACACATTGTAATCATTCATCTTCTGGACAATGCGATAATATTCTGAGCGCCATTCCAACTCTTATTGTTAAGGTAGGATGGTCTTCTCATCTTGGTCTCAAGTTGGCTTACGAGGTCACCTACAAACAACTCTAGGCGATTCGACCTATAACCCGTCAGTTTTCAAAAGCTATTTGTTTACTCCATGTTTCTCATACTCTCCTATATAAGGGAAGAAACAACCATATTCGAGTGGAGAGTGAGTCATACATGAAATACAGTGTGACACCACTTGAGGGTCATAATGAACCTATTTTCTTTGCCAATTTAATCTTTGGAAATTTCTTTTTGGAAATTGATCAAGGGTGTTATTAAGCACAACCATCACTTATCCCACTAGATACACAGTTGGAGCTACTACCTTGTACTCCAAATAGTGCTAGTGAATCTTGTAATATAGATGTACATACAATAATAGTATAGGAAGAAATTTAATAGCTAATGATATTTGGACTCTATATTTTGATGGTTCAAAGATGCAGGATGGAGCTAGAGCTGGTTGCATATTTCTAAAAACATGCAATAAGAAACACATTCTATCATTATATTTGGAGTTTGAGTACAAATAATACTTTTGAATATGAAGCACTCATGCTTAGACTAAATAAATCCATTGATCTGAAGGTAGAGTTTCTCAAGGTAATTGGTGACTCATAAGTGGTCATTCGTTGGGTATAGGATACTATCAAATATGTGTTATAGACATATTTGGGCACTTCAACCCCAATAATATATGTCAATAAAACAAGGGCTATTTAACCCCTAAAGTGTTGTTTCATACCCTAAAAGATCATGGTCAACTAATTACATCATTTCCCATAAGTTCCACCTAAAAAGCCACTCAAAACTGGCCAAAACTGGATCATACTGACTGCTCCTTGGTCAAGGTGTGATGCATACTGGCTCCTACACTAGCCAAGTGTGATGCATACTAAAGAATCCTTCTGTGGGGTGTGATGAGCAAGAATGGACAAATGTCTGAGACAGTTTGCTAAGTGGATGCTCATGGAATCTTCTAGAAACTTCTCCTATGACACTTGCCTCTTTGAATTCGCCCACGGATGAGTAGGAGATTAAAGAAATCTCCAAGTGGAACCAAGAACTACAAGTGGAATGAAACTAATCAAAAACCCAAAGATGACTGACACCTCTGCAAACATCTATAAATGGATCCCTCATTTGAGAGATCTAGAGGGTAGAACTTTGTAATTTGTAAAGAAGTGTTGTTAGTTTGTCTTTGAGAAGGAGCATTGAATTGTTGGGTGATCTTGATTTTCATGAGGTGAAGAGGTCTTCGATGCTGGGAGGATGATTTTGGATCAGACAGCTGGGTTGTAATCCTCTCTTCTACTATTAATAAAGTTCTTTGAGTTTTCCTCCATATAATCGTGTATTTGTAAATCTTGTTATTTGTGAATGCAATTGTATGGTCAATGTATTTCTGATTTTACATTGTTTATGATATTATAGATGAAGATGCTTTAATGGTGTTCTGTTATTTTGTCTCTACAGGTATTCTCCAAAGCGGGACAAGTAGGAGATGTTGGAAATAATACTGAGAGGGGGGGTGAATCAGTATTATCAAGTCAAATATTCCTTTTCCAAAACAAATGATATACGCTACTTTAGTTAGTTAAACCGGTGTATATATGCAACTATGCAGAAGGAAAACCACGTATACAAAGCAAACCTTTAATTTACTTTATCTTTCTGATGATGATTGTTAATCTGTGTTGCAGAATCAAATAACTAGTAACCAGAGACAGTAAAACAGAGCAGAAAGACAATCATGCACAAGAACACAAGATATAAGGTGGAAACCCAATGTGGGTGAAAACCACCTGCTGCAATTCCTCTCTATCTTCTTTTAAATTAGAAACTTCTTTTACAATGTACTGGTGCAGTACTTTACCAGTACGCAGGCTGCAACCTGCAGAGAGCTACAACCCTCTCTCGTTCTCTAGCTTCTCCTAGAAGGAAGCTACAACCCCCTTTAGCTCTTGCACTAGCCAAGATACTAGTACGTAGGTGCTGGCCTACAGAAGGCTACAACCTTCTCTTTCTTCCAGTGACCACGTTTCATAAATTTTCAGACTGGATCCATGAACATCAATCAATCATCAAGAATTTCTCCGTCAACCAATCTCCTTTCCACTAATTAGATCTGAATCAAGTAGATACTTCTCTGACAGCTGTACCCAAAACAGTACTAGAAACCACACACCAAACACTGAACCCAGAACACAGCAGCAATAAACAGAAGCAGCTAGATCACAACTTAAAGTATATACGCTATTTCAATAACCTGCAACATGCGTGCATACGCTTCTGTGTTTGGAACAACCTACGTATACACGGTTTTCATTCACTTAACCAGCGTGTATACGCGCCTCCGCTTCACTGAACCTGTGTACAGATCTATAAAGGATAATTTGCTCTTCCAGATATTCAAAAACACTAATTAACCCAGATTATCAGTGTTATAGATCAAGAAAGCACCACATATAACAGACCAAAATCATATAGAGATACTATCATTCAAGCTTAAAGATTATGACCCATCAATAGAACTTATCCTTCTTCTTTGCGCTAAGGTTCCTCCTTTTATTCAGATCCAGATCTGCACCATAACCCAATTACCAGCATTCAGATCTACCACTTTTCCAGATATTCAATCATTCAGATGATCATTTGCCACAAGATCTCCTTCCTCTTTTATAGTCTTAGGCCTTCCACAATACCACGGTCCAAAACCATAACATTTCATTACCATGAACCCAAAACTAGGGAACAACACATATGATGAGATGCCATGGTCCAAAACCATAGGTTCAAATCCCAAGGACTAACTACCATGGACCAATAGTAAGTTCCCCAACATATACGCGCTTTTGTAACGTATAACCCGCGTGTATACGCGTCTTCATCTAGATGAACCTGCGTGTATCTCTTTTTCTTCTTTGTGAGTGCCTGAACTGAGATCTGCCACTAGAGTGAGTTGCCATCAAGTACAACACCTGTTCCATAGTACCAAACCAGAATCATAATGCCAACAATCTCCCCCTTTGGACTTGGTGGGAACACCAAGATTCCTCTTTCATTCTCCCCCTTTGTCATCAAGGGCAAAGGGTTGTGCTCCTCCTGAGTACATGCTGAAATCTCTGCCCTGCTGTGCTAACCATGCTCCCCCTAACTGTAGGCAAGAGTTGCAAAACTATGACATACACATCATAAAAGACCTTCCTATCACCAAAAGACTCAATACATACATCCTTCACCCAACCATGTGGGGATCATCAGAAAATTACATATGACAACCAAGTACATTACATCTTCATCCCAGGCATAGTGGGGAGACCAAAACAGACCATTACATGACCTTGATACCATAAAAGAGATACATGACATAGAGACGAAATATGTAGAGCAAGACTTATGAAAGTCACCAAGCAACAGCATCTGTCAATCACCATTCAGATCAGCAACCATGATTTCCTTCTGTTCTCCCTCTGCACTTGTTCCACCAACAACAGCTGTGAAAAAGAACCACAAGCTTCTAAGACAATGCCAACAATGCATCATTAGAAGTTTATCTGCTCCCCCTGAACCAGTGCTAGATGGTCTCTTTCAGACCCATATCAGACAACTTCCAACCAAAGCCTGTCCCTTCTGATATCCATCAAACCTCCATATACTCGACTTTCTCTGTACCAATCGGCGTATGTACACGGATCCTCCTTAGGAAACTCGCATATGCTCCTTTTTCTCTGAAACAGACAAGTTTAACAGCAAGATGATGCATCAAATACTCCCAGCTTTTGTCTGAGATATTCAAAAGTTTCCTTGGGCAGTGGTTTGGTGAGAATATCAGCGACTTGTTCCTTAGAAGGAACATACTCCAATTTGACCTTTTGTTCCAACACTTGTTCTTGGAGAAAGTGATATTTGATCGGTATGTGCTTGGTCTTTGAATGCATGATTGGGTTCTTTGAAATGATGATTGCACTTTCACATAAGATGGAGATAGGTGGTGTACAAGTGATCTGAAAATCCTGTAAGGTTTGCATCATCCAAAGGAGTTGAGTGCAGCAAGATTCAGCTGCCACATATTCTGCTTCAGCTGTAGATAAGGCAATCGAACTCTATTTCTTTCTGAACCAAGATACTAATCTGGAACCCATAAAGAATGCACCATCACTTGTGCTCTTTCTGTCATCCACACTTCCAGCCCAATCTGCATCTGTATAAGCATGAAGAGTGAGATCTGCATCTCTGGGATACCATAAGCCATAGTTTTGAGTTCCTTGAAGGTACTTGAAGATTCTCTTTACTTCCTGAAGATGAGTTTCCTTTGGGTTTGCCTGAAATCTTCCAACTATTCCCACTGCATGCATGATGTCTAGTTGAGTACCTGTCAAATAAAGTAGACTTCCAATCATAGATCTATAGGTGGGCTGATGAACTGCTACTGATTCATCATTTGCACTAAGACTGCATCCTGTAACCATGGGGGTACATACTAGTTTTGCATCTTCCATGCCATATTTCTTCAGAATCTGCTTGAGGTACTTGGTTTGA
>APFE031644188.1:867-11304 GCA_000404065.3 Pinus taeda | reverse complement strand
AATAATATATTATTAATTTGGAGTGAAATCCTTTTACTCGAAAAACTTAGAGTGAGGATAGCAAGAAGAGCTGCCGATCTTTATTTTCTTAAAAACTGTAGGGACAATAATCTCATTCCTCCATTTGCACAAGTCAAGCATAGATTGCAGAACATGTATAATAGGAAGGCGTTTTTACAACTAAGCTTCTCTCTAATTCGGTCAGAAATTAAAAGGGTTAGGGCTTCTCTTGAAAATCTTGGACGCTTGGCTCTCTCAACCCACCTTAAACTAGCTAACAACATCAACAAAAATCTCTGGTCGATTATTGATTCCAGGATTGCTCTGAAAGCTGATAATGAGGGACAGATTCCTCAGGCAAGGCAGCGCAAGAAATTGTCCAATTTGTTGAGCAGGAGCAAATGTGATAACATCACCCAAGAGTCTGACAACACTGATAATATTTCACATGATGGTTGTTGTATAAACAGCGTTATGTAATACGTAGAGCACAGAAGTGGGCACAGAAGTGGGCACAGGAGATATAAAGGATAACATCCGGATGAACGATAACATGGAAGGTTCAAAGAACATCCAGATTAACATTAGCGCAGGTGCCATTGCTTTTAATAACGTTAACATAGTTGCCAACAGATTTAATAGCATTAACGCAGAAATTTCAATGAATGGCCACCAGTTTAACGTTAACGTAGGTGTCGATGGTTTTGTTAACGCAGAAGAGGATAACGTTAACGGAGTTGCCATTGGTTTTAATAACATTAACGCAGGTGCCAAGAGTTTTAATAACATTAACGTAGAAGTTTCAATGAATGGCAACCAGATTAACATTAAAGCAGGTGCCAATGGTTTTGTTAACGCAGGTTCAAAGGATAATGTTAACACAGGTACCAATGGTTTTGTCAACGCAGAAGGTTCAAATGATAACGTTATGAAAATCAATGATAGTGCAGGTATAGCCAGAGGTTCTAATAATAATAACGCATATCGAGCCAGTGATAACGCAAAGAATTATGATGCAGACAGCGGGAAGGGTAACCCTAATATTGGTTTTAAAAAGAACGACAAGGATAATTCCCTCAGCGCAAATAATAATGGGCAGGATCTTGGTTTAGAAAGCAGAAAGTGTAACTTTAAAGACCATAATGAAGGAAAAAGTCAGGCCTCAATGAACCCTTGTGAGACAAAATTAATCAATCCGTCCTCCCAGGAGTTAGAGCCTGAAATCATTAATGTCCTCAGCAGAGGCATGGGGTTTGCAGTTACGCCTAAAAACCTTCCTATTGAGAAGATGATTTGTAGCATAGAGGAGGGTATTAATAACCTTCCTTTAGAAGACAAAGAATCATTAAGACAGGAATTTTCTCTCATTATGAGGAAAGCCAAAACTCCCAAAAGCAACTTAAGTAAGGAAGAGCAAAGAGCCTTCAAATCCTTGTGGAACAATGACAAGATTGTGGTTCTTAAGGCACATAAAGGAGGAGAAGCAGTCATCCTGGATAAAGAAGACTATGTATGGAAAATGAATGAACACCTAAAATGTGGCAGAAAAGCTACATTGGTGAAACAGGTCGCTCCCTACAGACGAGGCTCAAGGAGCACGGCACCGATATTAGGAATGAAAGGTCTCGTACTTCAGCCTTGGCAGAGCACTCCTCGAAAACAAAACACCATATCTGCTTGGAAAGCGCCTCAATTGTTGCAAGGGAAGAGCAGCATCATAGACGAAAGATTAGAGAAGCAATCGAAATTATCAAGCACCCTCATAATCTGAACAGAGACAATGGCTTGGAGATTAGCAGGAGCTGGCTCCACATAATCAGGGAAATCAGGATCACCAACACGTCCCAGGTATAACATATCCTTTACCCTTATCATTAAATCAATAATAATTATAAAAATAAACAAATAAATAACAAATAAATAAATATATAATAAATAAATCAATTATTTAATATATTAATATTATTAATTAATATACTAATATTATAAAAACTCAAATTTAATTTAATATATATATTAATTAATTAATATAGTAAATTAATATATTAATATCATTATTAATTACTTAATTTATTGATATTAATTAATATTAATTAATTTAATTGAATATTCTAATATTAATTAATTTAATATATTACTATTAATTAATATTAATTCTACAATTGTTTCCCTGCACGGTTTAGCCATTGCATCTAAAGTTCACCATTTTGAACGGGCACGCTTGCAGGTCTCGAAGTTGAAGACGGATCGTCTTGACAATGAACCACACTGGTTGGTTCAAAACTCATCGACAAAGGTCTTTCTATATGTGATTTTCGCCGAAGCTCTTCTTATAACTTTGATGGATCACAAAAGCCTCAATTCTACAATTAATTAATTTATCACTAATTAATTTCATATATTAATTAAATTATAACAATCAATTAATATATTATTTATTATTATCATTAATAATAAAATTTTTAAAACCAAAACTTTCAATTATCGATCAATCTTTAATATATTATATTAATTAATTAAGATATTAACTATTAATTAATCTAAATCGATATATTTACTAACTAATTTTGATATTTTAATTCAGATTAGTTAATTTAATTTATCAATATCAATTAGCATTAACTAATATTAATTAAATTAATATATTAATATTAATTATTTTAATTTTAATATTAATTAATTTAATATTAATATTAATTAGTTTAATATTAATATTGATTGATTTAATACATTTATTAAAACAATTAATATTATTATTATTACATAAAAAAATTTAAATCGGAACTTTCAATCATCAATTTCAAAATTTTTTTAAATTTCCTCTACATCCAAAATTCCAATTTATATATTAATCTACATTTCTCAAAAAATAAATAAAACATATTAATAAATAAAATAAAATAAAATTATATATTAACATATGATAAAAATTTAATCATTATAATCACTCAGCAAATAAATAAATGACTAAATGAATAATTAATTAAATTAAATTAATCATTCAAGCCGACCTCTGCTTATTAAAAATTGATTTCACATCATTATTTATTACCTTCTAAGCAGCTCTTCTTCTATCATCATTCATAAGTCCTGATGATGGATCCCAGTTGGGATTTGAAACGTTGGCATAAAAATGTTCATACTGTGGGTTCTCCGGTAACTGATCCAAAAGATACAAACCACAGATCTCTTAAATCCAGTATCTTCAAATTGTCAATCTTGGCTTCCATGCACTTTATCTTAGATTCCACGCCATTTATCTTAGCTTCTATTAGATTTTGTGAGAGTGAAATTTGTTGCACTTGGTCTTGTAATTTTGATATATCATGTAGCATTTCTTCCTCTTCTACATGAGTCATGTTAGAGCTTTCAGATTGATTACTAGGTGTTTGCATTTTCTTTCCTCGAGGCATCGTTATTGATAATAATGCTCTACTATTGCTTTTGAATTCCTTCAAAAGAATTTTTCAAACCAATCTTAAGCAAAAATTTAAAAAATATACACACATTTTTTCACTTTGTAGGAACTCGATATTGCCTATGATGTATCTCTGTAATTTCAGATCATCTAGTTATGAAATTGTGACCTCCGGTAGCCCTCTGTGTTCTCTTTCCAATGCCACCAGTCTGACCCCAATTGGGTTCTCCAAAGAAGAGTTATGCTCCCACAATGACCAGATTATACACTAATTCAGTAGAGCAAACTTGTACGACATGCCATGCATCCCTGTTTCAACCTTTGGCTCTAAAAACTATATCCAAGAACCTAGAGTCCATCCTCTTTCTTTACCTTCTTACAAAATTTTAATCCGATACTCAAAGAGAAAGTTATGATGATTTTCCCCAGGTCACCTATTTGGAATGTAATTCAGGAGTCTGCAAAAAGACCAACTTCCTCAGTTCATATATGCGCAAATATAGCACGAAAAGCTCTGAAATTTGGATCCAAGGTTTAGTGCAACGTCTTCTCAAATGGGTTTTTTGTTTCACTTCTGAAACATAGAAGAAAAAAAGTTATAGCAAAAATGCCGCGAGGACCTGTTTGGAGCAGCGAAACCCTAGAATCCAAAGCTCTGATACCAAATGTTATGAAACCAGCTCACAAAAGGATAGAAAAGATAGCTGAATGCCTTAGAATTAATCCTCTTCAAGGGGGCAACCTCCTTTACATTACATAAATGAACAATTCTTGGGTGATACAAATGACAAAACCTCCTTTCTATATATAGGAGTCTAAGGAGTCACAATATAGCCCAACCGACCTAACAATAATAATATAAAGCCACAAAAGTAACAATAGAGGGATTCTATGGGGCACATTAATAACAATATGGGGACAATAGGGGCACAATAATATTAATAAGGGATACAACTACAATAATAATGGGGTAATCACTAGTATTATGTGGACCTAACATCTTCACATATGCAATTCACATAAATATGTTCATAAAATAGTGGACGTTGAGTAGTTCATGGACTTACAGTTTAATAATATTTTGTAGAAAATGAGAGAGGATAAGGAGAAACAGAAACTTATCACATAGATATTAAAGCGTAAATAATTCTAATCTTGCAACATAGAGCTTGAAAAATCAATAATTTCTACATTTATTTGAATTACAGGTAGATATAATGGACATAAGAGAGACTGGGTGCTATGATTCATGGAATGCAACTTTAGATATATAATTTCAATGATCCATATAGGCACATACATTAACAATGTTGATACAAATGAATCTATGAGGAAGTTATAGGCATATGCTTTAACATGTCAATACAAATGAATTTGTGAGGAAGTTACAGGCATATGCTTTAACATATCAATACAGTCCGAAAGTAACATATAGAGTTTTCTTTAGGATTTTTCAACCTTTGTGAAGTGTTTCTCCCCCCATTTATCAAGAGAGGGCGAGCATTGAACATTAATTACATCAAAATATCTTTGGCTGAGTCTCAGTTGTTAGGTTGAGTATCTGTGTTGGCCAGGGTTGGCTATGTGGCCCAAAAGAATTACAAAATATTAATTGCCTCATTAAAGGGCAACACCTTATAGGATAACAAATCAGTCAATCAATTAGATGAATAATGTAAACAAAATATCTTCATGCCCATCCCTGTGTTCGCTTCTGCTTCAGGTTGTAGTTTGCTCATGATATGGCCTCCTATGTTTCCCAGCTGACTCCCATCATTTTTTCCTTTATTGATTGAGCCATTCCTCCTTTAAAGCTAGAAGTGGGCACTATCAGTTTCATGCCATTGTACCAGAGAAGAGGACCCGTCACCAACACTTTGCATTCCATCTTTATGGAATACCATGATGAGTAGTCAACTCTTCCCCAGCTACTAAGTCTATTTTTACCTTTGTTAGCATCGACCCTGATTCTGTGTCACAAAAGGCATTTCTGGATCATCCCATGCTAGGCTTGAATGCTCCATCTCCCTTCTTAAATGCCATAGCTTCCAACCAACCACACCTTTAAATTTCTATAAAACACTATCAACACCCTAATATGCCTAGTGATGCACTTATGGTGTGAAATGGAGGACTTTCTAGTGCTAGCCCTCATCACTAAAAAATTGTGAAACCAGCAAGTTTTGAGCCCCTTTAAGCCCCTTTTTGTAATTCTCTTCGTATAATTGGGGTCCTGAGTGAGGTGCTTAGCCTTAAGGTGCTAGAGCCTTTATATTCTTGTCTTAGGGCCTTTTTCCTTTCATACATAGAATCTCGCACTTCAATGACTTCTGATACTTGTCTTTGATATCCCCTCTAAACCCTTGTGATCCTTGATCTATGGGATTAGGCCCACCCAGGGTATCACAATCACAAGCCTCTTTACCTCCTTTCATAGTGTTGTCTAATTGTATGAATGTGAACTTTCATTAGGTACATGTTGTGCTCTACAACAACCCCCCATTTCATATCATTATTATTCTCAAAACTATAATGTGAAATGGGTCCCTTTTGATTTTAATTGGTATCAACTTAGTGTTACTCAAAAAGGTCCGAAAACAAAATAAAAAACATTACAAAACCTTTTTGATAAACCAATTAAAGGTCTTATATATATAAATGATTAATCTTTTATCATTGCGATAAAGCGATCACAAGATCGCATATCGCAATGACAAAGGAGGCATAACTTAAATACCCATTGGTTTTCTCCGACATGACAAATCACAATAGGCTATCGGATATCGGAAATAATAAGTTGGCATAATAAAATTCCTTTCGCTCCGATGCGATGTGATATCGCTATCGGCGATCGGGGATTTACCATGCATGCTTTTCAAAGTGCCCAGTTAATACTCCCGATGCGATGCGATATTGCTATCGGCGATCGGGGATTCCAAATGGAACCAATGTAATGATTTAAGATTTCCCCGATGCGCGATTGCGATAAAGCCAAAAGCGCAAATTTCAAAGAAATATTAAAGCAAGGTTATTACGATTAATTCATATTAAAAGCCTTATCTTCCAACCAGTCATTCATCTGCGCTCAACCGCCAAAACATCCAAGGCACACTTAAACAAATCATTTGGCCAATAATCGATATGATGGGCATTTAAAGGATTGACAGGTTTTAACGTCCATTTAATGAAACAGTAAGCCTAAAACGATTTTCATAGATTGTATCCATGGCCACTTTAAGTTAATCATTCATCATGAATTGATCAATATATCTCTCTCATATTCAGTTTGCGCTATCAATTTTCTGTATTACGTTCATTTTCACTCCTGTGCAGAACTCTTCCGAAGTAATGAATTCAAGCAGAATGGGGAAGAAGTCTAAGAAAATTGCAATCACTTCAGCTTCGCCGGCCACAGGACAACTCATTGCTGATCCAGGAACTAAAAAGAAAGGATTGATATCAGATACTACATGTCCAGGACTCAGTAAAACTACTTGGCAAAGTACCTATAATTTGATTGAAGCCGAAGAACCAGAGATGACAGCAGTACGAGCCTCAGCAGATAGCACTCAAAAATCTGATGCTACTCTAAAGGACTTAGCTGACTCTTTCCTTCATCGAGTAGCAGCCCGGGAAAAAATTCTCCCATATACGGATGTAGTGAGATGGGCAATTGAGGAAATCCTAATCACAAACAGAACCTTCAACACTAGAGATGGGAGAATCTTCGGTTCATTCAATCTGATGATTTGAGGCAAATGTATCATTTGCCTGTGCCAGAGAAGAAGTACAACATGGCATTTCTGGAGAAATTCTGAGATGAGAACGAAACTGAATCCGAACCCATTCGGGAATGGAGGAAAAATCCGGCAAAACACAAGCATGAATCTTTGGGTAAGTACTCGGTTGATTCTCTATGCTCTCCTTATTGTTATGCTGGGATAATGATGTGTAGGTTGTGGGGGTTGCACGATTCCACTAATTTTACTATAGAAATGGTTCCCTTGATGGAAGCGACATGTA
The DNA here is from genome assembly GCA_000404065.3 of Pinus taeda. Lineage (NCBI taxonomy): Eukaryota > Viridiplantae > Streptophyta > Pinopsida > Pinales > Pinaceae > Pinus > Pinus taeda. The sequence goes on along the minus strand of APFE031644188.1, from coordinate 3,863 downwards.
ATGGTGAAATAATGGATTGGGCAACTATACTGTCTGATAAGCTAGCAATCGCAGTTCTTGATTTTAGAAGCAAATCCCACGTCACTGAAAGGCTTATTCCCCCATTCTACTATAGTGCTTATATACTAGACATCTTGTGTTTTAAATCTGAATTTCCTGTGCTCGGATGGAGGTGGACTTTGCAAGACCCCATGCCCATTCACATATAGCATCAGAAGTTGTGGAAAACTTACTACAAGCACCATTTATACCAAATCTGAAACGACTTTATGTTACCCATTCATTATTCTATCTTTAATAAACCTGCCCCTAAGATTTCCTACCAAGCACGGATTGATTTAACATCAATAGGAAGTTGGTTCGGAGAGGAAAAATTTACTTATATAAGAATTTTCGGCAGTCAAGCCAAACCTCACGTTCTTCCTTTGTGCATACCTGATAAAATGCTGGCTAGGGAGATAGCCTATCAGATTATCTCCGAAGGAGTTACACAAACTCTAAAGAAAAATAAGAAGCAGGTCTAGCCCTCTTTTCCCCTGAGACGTGGTATCTACACTTTACATGATTTCAAACACCCAGAGAAAGAATCTGAAAAATAAAGTCATTAACTCTAGCAACTCTCCCTAGTAGGCGATTTGATCCACGCAAAGTCGCCTATAATGCACTTGAACAGGCCAAATTGACCAAGTTTGAACATAAAGAAGATAAGTTTGATGACCTGTTCTCATCAGCCTAGTCAATGTTCCAGGTTAAATCGCTGGCTATAATCGAATAAAAAGATGACGGATTAGTTGAATTCAACAGACTTAGAGAACAGAGGTTGCAAACTTTGCCTCTAGATCTGTTAGCAACATCCCCAAAAACAGAATCAATTGAGCATGAACAATGAATTACTAAGGAACCTCCTGTTACATCAAAGGAACAGGAAGAAGTGCATATGAAAAGACAAGAGGAAACCTAAACAAAAGAGCAAGAACAGAGCAGCATAAATGTGAATGTAAATACTCAAATTGACCTGAAATTGCTCCAGGAATGGCAGTAATTCAACTCAATTATCAGTAATCTTGAGTGCTCTAAAGATGCCGAGATATCAAAAGAGGCTGATACACAGGAGACAACTTCAAAACAGGTTCCAGGTGAAACCAACATCCTACCCAGTTCAAAAGAAGTAGAGATAATCCCAAAGGATCCTTCTGATCAGGTTATTTTGCAAATAGAAGAAATTCCTCCCTTAGATATCTTCTATAGCCCAAGACACAAAGCTGTGGTAAAACGACAGAGGAAGAGGAAAAGGACTGATCAACCTTCCCTATTCCTAGAACAAACAATGACGGGCAATGTGCTTTGGAAAGAGGAATTTGACCCCTCTGATGATCTAACAAAACTATCACAATATGCTGGAGCCTATTCAACAGCAACAATAGACAAGGCATCAGAGGTAACCATTTTATTGAAAACAGAAGACCAGGAGATCTTTTCACTGCAAGTGCAACTATCAGAAGCACAGCAAAAGGCGGAGCAAGCAGAACGGAAATTGGTAATACAACAACAAATAAATAATCAATTGAATAAACAATTGCAGGAAGAGAAACAGAGGATTGATGACAGCGCAGTTCAAAAGCAGAAAGAGTTGTCTGAGGCATTGGCACAACTAGAAGTAGTGAATGAACAAATGCTGAAGTCAAAAGATGAGCAGATTGCTCAACTATCAACCCAGCTAGAGAAAACAAAGAAAATTCCACAGATAGATGAATTCAAAGTAGAGGCATTACAGATAAACAAGGCATTGATAACTCAAATAAAGCTTTTATGTCAACAAATCGCCCAGGTGGAACCATTATGCGATTTAACGACATCAATAAGTGAGAAATTAGAAAAAGCTAGAACAGACTTGGATCAAACCGATGAAACATTAACCAATTTTCTTGAATGGCAAGATACCGATCAGGGACAGACAGCTAATTTACCAAAGATTTTAGAATCACATAAAGAGATATTATTTACAGAATGGCAGTCCCAGTTAATGAAAGCAGAGAGAGCAATTTAGAGATGCAAATCAACCACTAGTAATTTGGTTGAATTGGTTAATAATACTCTTTACTTGTCTAACATGATCTCTCACTGTACTCCACGTAAATTGACAGCAGCTAAAACATTGGAGCAGTCATGTTATCAGAAACTAGAGAAAAATGGAAGATTAATCGCAGGAATTAACAGTTTGACATGGGACACCTATTGGTTCTTTTTAGTCAAACCGCACAGCCAGAGAGCCGCCCTCAAATGCCTTACAGAAGCAATTTGGTATATCATTCCCGATATTCAGGATGCCACCTATGCCACCCAACTCAATTCTCGCCTCAACAGACCACCCGAAGTGGAGCCAATGCTTGCGATATGTCAGCTCAGGTTTAAAGGCAAACAACCTGAATGATGATTCATGCCGCCGACTGCCAGATTGCTGTGAAGGAGATATTCAAAATCAATTGATACCAATGAAGTAGGATTTTAGTTTCATAGATAGTTAGCTTAGTTTAGTATTTATAGACCCTTTCATGTATTTAGAAAGGGTCGTAAAGTTTTGTATATGACTTAAAACCTGAAGTTGCACTATTGTACTTCAGGGATATTCTTTTATAAAACTGGACCAATCATTCTTATTTTGACAAAGAAGATTTTATGCGAATGTGCACTACTGTCTTTGTTTGAAAGTATTTCTGCATTGGAAGAAGAATTTCAAATAGCGATTGATATTGGGAGTGATAAGAAGCTCATATGATAGTATTATCTATGTCTGAACTCATTCTTTTTATATGAATTGTCATTTGATCGCTCTTGCTATTATCGGATATATATATATATGTGTGTGTGTGTGTGTGTTTTAACAACATTCTTTATTCATTCCACTATTGGATGTTTACAGTGTGCTTTTCTTCTAATCATGTATGTATCGATGATATAAATGATAAGTGTAGCAATATTGTGTTAATCACTTTGTT
>APFE031644171.1:0-10940 GCA_000404065.3 Pinus taeda | reverse complement strand
ATTTCAATATACATATTGAGTAAAAGGAGAGAGAGAGAGAGAGAGAGAGAGAGAGAGAGAGAGATGGGGTTGATGTATAGCTTTTAAATACATTTCAATATACATATTGAGTAAAAGGAGAGAGAGAGAGAGAGAGAGAGAGAGAGAGAGTTAGTTCATATTCCATTAGCAGATCGTTTCTAAGTTGTGAAATAATTCATTTAATCTTTAATATGGAATTGACATGTAACATTTAATAAAATATTAATAATAAAATAAATACATGTGTTATATTTCCGAATATGAAGAGGTATGTGTTAACATCTAAATGTGGATAATATCAATCATGATGAAAAATAAATATTTCAATGTCAAGTATACATATATTATTCAAGTCCTCATCGTTAAAACCACATTTTCTATTGAGAAGTGATGAGCTCAATTCTCTGGATACTGTTGTTGATGAGCACTGAGTCGACCTTGTCCATGCTAGAAATAAGATCTACAAAACTGTTATGGCATGTTCCGCCGAGCAATAGACTCTATGAGGCTAAGCTAGTCAAAGAGAACCACATAGTGGGGATTTTGTGGGGGACTAAACAGAACAACAAATTGTGGTTTCCAAAGCCTGAATGTATAGAATTTAAACTAGGTATTTAGTTGCTTCCTCTTATACCAATTACAAAGATATTGTTCTCTTATTTGGAGTATGTCATGGAGTTAGTGGATTTCGCGAGAAAAAATGGAGATGTTGACATTGAAGATGGGTGGAAGGGATTTATATTTGTGTTCAAAGGAGTATATGATATAATAGTTTGCTTCCAAAAGGCCTAGTAGCTCACCAGATATAGCGATGGTAAATCTCTAATGAATTTGTTGTGGTTGATGTACATAAGAGGTCGATCACGATCATTGTTACAGACTCATATTTGAGTATACTAATTTTCATAGCCATGTATGGTTTTGTTGTGTTTGTCTTCTTTGGATTTTTTTTAAAGTTGGAATGTTGGAATCATTTTTATCATCAAGAAGCATCATTGTTTACAATACAATATATACGATTTTGTGACATCTGAAACCCTTAATCCATTGACTCAGATTAGATTATAGTATTATTTCTTAATTAGAATTAGAAAACCATGGGTCAAAACAACATGTGCCATGAAATTTCTAAACGAAAAATTATTTTGTTAAAAATTGCTAACATGGACATACAAAACCACCTAATCTTAAGCATGTGTAACATCCCCAAATAGATGGTCTAACCAAAGTGATCAATAAGTTCTTAGAAACCTATTTTTGATTGAAAAACCACGCCAATGGGCATAATGGCTTCTCCTAGCACAATGGTGGTACAATACCACTTATGATTGAGCTATGAAAACAACAACATATGAAGTTGTTTATCGCTGAAAACCCTTGTTAGTAACCTCCTATTTACTAAGCATCTCTAAGGTTTAGACAATGGATAATGCACTTCATAATAATGAAGGTGTTCTCTACACATTTAAACAAAATTTTCTTATAGCTCAATATAGAATGAAACCACAAGTAGATTAGCATCTCTCCAAATTTTCTTTTGTAAAAGTGGATTAGGTGTTATTTTCCTACAACCTTATAAAAAACCGCCACGCAAAGAACATAACCCCCGATATTAACACCAAAATTCCATGGATTATATAAAATCATACAATGTGTTTGAAAAAATTCCTATATCTTACCTCTTCTAGCACACTCAAAGTTTTTTCATACCTTTCCCATGTCTCACATGAAGAAGTTCATCGTATCATAGTGCAAGGGGTGCACTAAATTATCAAAAAAAATATGAAAAGACTCCATTTGGTTATTATTCGTCATAGCGTTGAATATTAAACAATGTCAAGTGCACCAATACATGATTCAAGTATTAACGTAGTGGAAATCAACATGGTAATCAATCACAATTCTGTAGCACTTTCCTCATCTCTAGCCTTGAAAAAAATGTTTCTTTTGAGGAGCGAAGTTATTTTCATGTCTTATCCCAGTCGTCATACTTTAAACTAGTTAGGAGTGAATCAATTGATGTATGCAACCATCCACTTTGAATAATGTCCATTAGGCAATAGTTGATAGTTATTTAATATAAAAGGGTCCACTTTGTAAGGACAAATGGATAGTTGGTACCCAGTAATGATAGGTCAACAAGTATTTAGGGTTTTCTATTAACGATCTATTTAAACAATAAAAGGCTATGAAATGTTTGGTGTTATATTTTTCTATTTGGAGTTTTTCTTACTGAAAGGTTTCAACACTTTAATAGGAAAGTAAAAAATATTTTATTTCTTCTAATTATCATAATACAAAGGTATAATTCATATATTTTTTCTTAATCAACATAATAAACCAGCAATTTCCTCAGTACTCAAAGAATTAAATAAGGTTTTTTATAAATTTTGGGACCATTTAACTATTTATCTATGTAATTTTCCATCTGTCATCTTACTCTCGCAATAACCAGATGGTGCAATGGAAAATGTCCATCAACAAGTAAGAAACCACTAAATTAGAAGATTCCTCTTTGTACTCCAACATCTTTTTTTTCTTTTCTTGTGATATGAACATTAGGCTCATTCAAGTAGTAGTGTTGACTAGACTAGTGGAATATCATAGGAGGACTCCATTTTCTGGCTGGGGGACTTGTTACTAGGGTCAAGGACCTCAACATAGATTGAATGTGTTCCCTCACAGGAACCTAGCACTGGGGGCACTGCGTGGCAATGAAAAATCAAATAGACGGGCGGGACACATTTCTCACAATAAACCGAAAATTTCCTCAATATTCAAAGAGTTAAATAATGTTGGGTTGTTTTATATTCTTTCGACGACTAGCCCACGTAGTTAAGCATGGGGTTAGAGGGGGGGCAAAGCCCCCCTTCATTGCACTAATTCCATAGCGGAGGGATCATAGGGGTTTTGAGGGGTACAGGTAACCCCACTCTATGGGGTTCGGCGTAGCGCCCCAGAAAATTTTGGTTTTGGAGCCTATGTTATGTTGGGCAGAACCACCTATGGTTTGTGCATGGTTTTCTCACATGTCTTTGGATGCGTTGGTTTTTTGTCCATGGTTTTGGATGCGATAGTTTTTGGCCCATGGTATTGGATGCTTTGGCATGTATAAATATGTATTATAACATTGAAAGGAACATAATGAAAAATCAAGCTAGTAGTCTCGGTTTTAGGATCTAGGGGAAAATCTCTGTGTATATGTGTTTTATGTGTTATGCTCTCACATTATTTATTTTCTATGTTATAGAATTCATATGCAGGTAATTTCTATACAGGGTTAAAAACTACATTTGGTATCAGAGATTTTTTGGCTTTAAGGGGACGCCTTTGTTGCTGAGGGGTTTCGCTTGGGCCTGTGGTATCCCCTGTTCAGTGGGAGATCTGCAAGATCGATTCTAGTGGTGAAACAAGATGGCGAGCAGTGAAAAGATAGTGATCGAGAAATTTAATGATCAGAGTTTTGAGTTATGGAAACTCAAGATGGAAGATCTGTTGGTGGATAAAGATGAGTGGATTGTGGTAGATCCGGGTACTAAACCAACAGGAGTGTTTGATGAAGAATTGAAGAAGTTAGAACGAAAGGAAAAGAGCACAATACAATTGTGTCTCTTAGATTCACTATTGCTAAATGTATCAGGGGAAGCTATGGCTAAGGCTTTGTGGGACAAATTAGGGACTTTGTACCAATCTAAGTCTCTGGTGAATAAACTGTTCCTACGAAAAAATTTGTATAACCTAAGGAGAAAAGATGGAGACTTGGTGACAGAGCATCTAAATGCATTTAATACTGTGGTAAGTCAGTTATCATCTATTGATATCGAAATTTCAGATGAAGATAAGTGCATTAGTTTTTTGTGTTCTCTACCAGATTCGTGGGATAGTTTGGTTATTGAAATAGGTAGCAATGCAACTGCCTTGCAGTTTGATGAAATAGTCTCATCCTTGTTGATGGAGGAGATGAGACAGAAAAATATGGAGAGCCAAAATGGTGATGCCTTGTCTGTATGAGGATGGTCTCAGAATAGAAACAAAAATAAGTCATCGAGTGGGAGATCTAAATCTAGAGGGAGATCTAAATCTCCAGGAAAACCTATAAAGGTGGTGTGCTGGAAATGTGGAAAGGAAGGGCACTACAAAAGGGACTGTAAATCTAAATCTCCTGGCAAAGGAAAGGGATCTAATGATGCTCCTTATGCAAAGGCGAAAACCACCTCAAATGAAGGTGGGGATGTGTATTTGGCTTCTTCAAGTACACATGTAAATCATGAGGCATGGTTGATTGAGTCAGGTGCATCCTTCCACTTCATTCCCCATAGAGAGTGGTTCTACGAGTATGAGAAATACGATGGTGGTGATGTCTTCTTAGGGAATGATAGCAAGGCTAGAATTGTTGGTCACGGAAAAGTAAAGTTGAAGTTGCAATGTGGAAGGGTTAGAACACTTCCGAGTGTTCTACATATTCCTGTGTTAGCCAGAAATCTAATTTCTGTAGGCATGCTGGATGATGCAGGTGTAAAAACAGTGTTCGAGAAGGATACCTGCAAGATGGTTCAGGGGCATTGGTATTGATGTGGAGAGTTTGAATTGGAACTCTGTAAAAGTTGCAAGGTAGCATCATTGTTGATGGGTGTAACAGCTTTGTGTTTCCTGAAAGTGGAGCAAAAAATCTAGTGGTCTCTCAAGAGAATACCATGATGTGGCATCAAAAGCTTGGACATATTAGAGAGAAGGACCTTCGAATACTTCATGGTAAAGGTATGATAGAAGTTATGAGTAATAGCTCTCTGGATTTTGATTTCTGTGAAAGTTGTGTATATGGGAAGCACAATCGGGTTAGTTTCCCCTCTGGTGGTAAGAGGGTGAAACAGATATTATAGCTTGTCCACAATGATGTGTTTGGACCTATGAAGGTTCCATCACTGGGTAAGTCTGTGTACTATGTATCATTTATAGATGACTTCTCAAGGAATACATGTATATATTTCCTTAAGAATAAATTTGAAGTCTTTGACAGGTTTAAAGAATTTAAGGCTTTGGTGGAAATCCAAACAGAGAAGAAGATAAAAGTGCTGAGGACAGATAATGGTGGATAGTTTTGTAGTAAGGAATTTGAAGAATTCTGTAAGAAGTGTGGTATAGCATGGCAAAAGACTACTCCACATACACCTCAGCAAAATGGAATTGCAGAAAAAATGAAGACGTTGATGGAAAGGGCAAGAAGCATGCTCAATGGTGTCAGGTTAGGACAAGAATTCTGGGCAGAGGCGATGGAGACATCATGTTACTTGGTCAATATATCACCTTCATCATCGTTGGAGGATAAGACTCCATAAGAGGTATGGATTGGTAAGAAACCCTCTCCTTCAAATCTGAGGGTATTTGGATGTGATGCATATGTACATGTTCAAAAGGAGAAACGAACCAAGTTGGATAGTAAATATGAAAAGTGCATCTTTATTGGGTATAAGGATGGTTTAAAGGGTTATAATCTTTGGAACCTAGTAACAAGGAAGGTTGTGTACAGCTGAGATGTGTTGTTTAGAGAGGTGAAAGATGTTATTAAACATGAAGTCCAACCAAAGGAGCTTGAGAAGATAGAGCTTGATCTAAAGGAGGAAGAATCGAACTCTATAGAAGAGGAAGAATCAGAAGATGAAGAACCACATACTTCGGGTGTGAGAAGATCACTTCGAGAAAGAAGGCAGCCCGAAAGGTATAATCCATCTGCTTTCTATTCAAATTTTGCTTTATCTATTATCGATGATGATCCTAGAACTGTGAAGGAAGCAATAGATTCAGAAGATGGAAAACTCTGGAAAGAGGCCATGGTTGATGAAATGGCATCTTTTCACAAAAATGAGGCTTGGATCTGGTGGAGTTGCCAGCTGGAAGGAAACCCATTGGTAGCAAATGGGTGTTCAAGAAGAAGAAAAATGCAGAAGGAAAGGTGGAGAAATACAAAGCTCGATTGGTAGCAAAAGGTTACTCCGAGGTCCAGGGAATTGATTTTGGTAATATTTTTTCTCCTATTGCCAAGGTAAATTCTATTATATTACTTTTATTTGTTGCTGCTGCTTTTGATTTTGAGGTAGAACAAATGGATATGAAGACAACATTTCCTCACAAGGATCTGGAAGAGGAAATATACATGAAGCAACCTGAAGGCTTTGCAGTGAAAGGTAAGAAAGAACTGGTATGCAAGTTAAAGAAGTCTCTGTATGGGTTAAAACAGTCACCAAGGATATGGTATCAGAAATTTGATACATTTATATGGGGACTTGGCTTCACCAAAAGCAAAGCAAATCACTGTGTGTATTTTAAATTAATTGGTGACTTTGTTATTTATTTCGTCTTGTATGTGGATGATATGTTGCTGATTGGAAGTGACAAAAAAATTATCTAGGATTTGAAGACCCAATTGTCCTCCAAATTTGACATGAAAGATCTTGGTGCTGTAAACTATTTTTTGGGCATGGAAATTAAAAGAGATCAGGCAAAGAGGAATCTCTAGTTAAATAAGAGGAAGTATGTTGAGACAGTATTGCAAAGATTTAATATGCAGGATAGTAAACTGGTGAAGGTTCCTATTCCTGTAGGTGTAAAATTATCTGCTGAACAGTGTCCCAAGACACAAGAAGAGGAAAAGGACATGTCCTATGTTCCATATGCAAGTGCAATTGGTATCCTGATGTATGCAATAGTCTATACTAGACCAGACTTTGCACATGTAATGGGAGTATTGAGTAGGCTTATGTCAAAACTAGGAAAGGAGCATTGGATACCAGTGAAGCCGGTTTTTAGGTATTTGTGTGGCACTAATGATTATGGTTTGTGCTACCAAGGAAGACCAAGATAGACAGAGTGTTGGATATTCGTGGCTTTGTTGATGCAGGCTGGGCTAGAAATTTGGATCAGAGAAAATCTACAAGTGGGTATGTGTTTAACCTATTTGAAGGTCCAGTCAAGTGGATGAGTAAGAAACAATCTATAGTGGCACTATCAACTACAGAGGCAGAATACAAGACAACCACTCATGCAAGCAAGGAAGTCATTTGGTTGCAGAGATTGTGTTCAAGTATGGGGTTAGTACAGGGAGCTATAAGGATAGACTGTGACAACCAAAGTCCAATTTTCTTGGCAAAGAACCCTGCATATCATTCAAAGAAAAAACACATTGATGTTCAATATCACTTTGTAAGGGATATGATAGAAGACAAAAAGGTGTTGCTGGTAAAGATGAACACTTTGAAGAGTATTATAGATGCATTGACAAAATCGGTGAGCTTTGAGAAGTTCTCTTGGTGTGGAGAAACAATGGGCATTACAGGGCTGGATAAATGACTATGTCCTCTTGTGGCCCCTATGGAAAGAAAACAACAAGTGGGAGAATGTTGGGTTGTGTTATATTCTTTCGACAACTAGCACACGTAGTCAACCGGGGGGTTAGAAGGGGGGCAGAGCCCTCCCTTCGTTGCATCCATTGCATAGCAGGGGGGTCACAGAGAGTTGTGCATGATTTTTGCACATGTCTTTGGATGCAATGGTTTTCGGTCTATGGTTTTGGACGTGATGGTTTTCAGTCCATGGTATTGGATGCTTTAGCATGTATAAATATGTATTATAACATTGAAAGGAACATACAAATAATTTCTGTACGCGGTTAAAACCTACAAATAAGGAGTTGTATAAATTTTTATGGTCATTTAGGTATTTATTTATGTAATTTTTCATCTGTAAACTTAGTATTGCAATAGCTAGATGTTGCAATGGAAATTTTCCATTAGCAAGTAAGAAACCACTAAAGTAGAAGCTTCCTCTTTGTACTACACCATTTTTTTGTGCTTTTCTTATGATATGAACATGAGCCTCATTCATGTAGTAGTGTTGACTAGACTAGTGGAATATCATAGGAGGACTTGTTTTGCAGCCCAGGGAACTCGTTGGTAGGCCCTAGGACCTCAACATAGATGGAACATGTGCCATGACCGGAACACAACACTGGCGGCATTGAGTGGCGATGAAAAAATAGATAGATGGGTGTCACACACTGCTCTCAATAAACCAACAATTTCCTCAATACTCAAAGAATTAAATAAGGAGTTGTATAAATTTTGTGGTCATTTAGCTATTTATCTATGTAATTTTCCATATATCATCTTACTCTCGCAATAACCAGATGTTGAAATGGAAATTTTCCATCAGCAAGTAAGAAACCACTAAAGTAGAAACTTCATCTTTGTACTCCAACATTTTTTTGTGTTTTTCTTGTGCTATGAACATTATCCTCACTCCTCTAGTAGTGTTGACTAGACTAATGGAATATCATAAGAGGACTCATTTTGTAGCCCGAGGAACTTGTTGCTAGGCTCTAGGACCTCAACATAGATTGAACATGTGCCCTCATAGGAACCCAGCACTAGCGGCGCTGAGTGGCAGTGAAAAATCAGATAGACGAGCGTGACACACTTGAGGCAAGGTTTTTCAACACTTTATACTCATGCATAGGTTGTGAGCATTGGGAAATCTAGGATTAAGTTGATCCACTATTACATAACATTTTTTCAAGAAAATACTTGGCATGGATAGTATAATTATAAGGACCTGTTAAAACTATTGTAGACTGAACATTTTCTTCCTATGAAAACTCTTCTACTCAATTGGTTTTCTACCTCTTTTTATATAATTGGAATTATTTCCCTTGAATTTTTTAGACTAAAAAGGAAACATGATCCCTTGGTATTTTATCCCTCTTTCCTGTAGCACTGGTGTCTGTGATGTCATAGTAGAAATTACATATTCTTCTGGCTCCTGCAATGTGTTTTCATGCAATTGATTTTGATTCATATATTTCTCAATTTTAGGTCTCGGAGTATGAGTGTAAGGAGTAGTTTTCTTCTCTACTCTAAACTTTGATATTATTCCTAAAGGATCATATGACCAAATGAAACTGAGTTTAAATTTCATTTGTTTGAGCAGAATATTTTCTTCTTTTTTTGTTGTCTTGGTATTACAAATGAAAGGCCCAACATGTGCTTTAATTTTGAACTGATATTTTCTTTTGGCTACCACAAAGTGCAGATCATCCATATTTATCATTTCCCTAATATACTATAATGAAAAAATTATTATAGGAACAAATTTAGGCAATTTATATGGAGGAAATTGGCATCCATACACCCTATTATCATTGTAATTTTGATACAGGTACCAATCACCTGTCTTTGTTTGCTCACTGAGATGTAGAATTCTCTTAACCTCAGGTCAATTCTAGGTTCAACATCACTGTTAAGTAGGAAATAAATTGTGCACAAAAATGGGTCTACATAATCATTGAATGTGAATTCATTGGTGTGCTTCCTTACCAAGGAATTTCAGTGGATCACAGATTGTGAAGTTCCTTTTTCATCCAGTTTCTGTAATGGAAATTGAAATATGTTTTCTTGACGGAATAAGAACAAGTAAACTAAAACTAAAGCATTCTTGAAGGCTCCTTTTGTAGAAAAGTTAAGGAATGAATGACCTCTGCTAGGAATTCACTGTAATGAAAAAATATTGAAGGCTTTTCTTCTATTGAAAATGTTATCACCTAGGTTGTTCCCTATGACTCCCAAGGGAATACGGCCGGGGTAACCACTAACCAATCTTTGGACTACAACTTCTAGCCTAGCTGTAATCAGAGAGGGCTTTCTTTGTAAGGTTTGTCACTGTTTTAATTGAGTTTTAGGCTAGATATGAAGTAAATGTTTGTTTGTTTTTTATGTTTGGTTGGGAGGATTCTTCTGATAGTTTTTAAAGTGTTCTCTGCAGATGAAACTAATCCATTGGGCAATGGGGTCTGTAGCTGTTGTTTCCTTGAGATCCTGGCTTAAGTGCAGCTGGAATTACAGGGCCTGTATGTATTTCATAAAACAAACTGTAAATTGTGAGGGTGAAATGAGAATCAACTAGTAAAGAGCATTTAAGAATTCTTCACTAAGCTGGGATGTGAGAAAGTGATCTATTAATTAGGAGCATTACCTGAATTCCTGAAACAATAGATTACTGTGATGATATAGTGTGAAAGGTAGCATTTAAGAATTACTCTTTCATTACCATAACTGAAGAAAACATTTGAAATAGCTTAGATTGAGTTCAGGGTGATCTGTGATTAAATCCTGAGACTATTCTTTTTCCTTGCTATTCAGATATTTGATACATGGAAAACATGAATGATATATGAAAGATAACAAACATATAACAGAGAGTAACAAGAAAACTTATTGAGCCATGAAATATGTAGGAATCCTGCAACATTCAGCCATACATCAAGAGACACAATGCTTTCGGAAATCCCATCATCCTTTGTATTAGTTGTCTGAAGATTTACAATAGAAGAGTAACAGAATAGATATCAAGAGATTTCTTACATCCAGAGTCCAACCCCTGCTAACAAATGCGAGGGGGAATATATAGAAGTCTATTACAAAATATCTCAGGCATTGAGTCATCTGAGAGGGAAAATATCTTCTTTTACTCGTACAGGGCTTGCAGATGAGAAGTTATTACAATCTTAAATGAGTTATAAAGGCTCTTAACTCCTGTCAGAGCAATTTTGACCTTTGGGGCTCACGGAGTCGGTTGAGCGCTTTGGCATAACTGCTGAATGACGTGTCTGTGCAGCTGTAACTTCCTATGTCTTCTTGGCCCTGTCACCTGTGACTGTTGATGTTGCTATTGTGGTTGAGTACCTGTGCTGAGTTGGCTCATCCTTTGTCTTCATACCTGCTGATGTGTCTTTGTCCTGCTGTGTATGAGATTCAAAATATTTTCGAAGGCAAAATCACAATTACTGACTTTGGTTTAACAGTAATCGTATCAACTCTTCCCATGTCTCTGATGAAGGCAACTGATGTTTCAAAATTAACCCCATGGTCTCA
>APFE031644155.1:17655-30630 GCA_000404065.3 Pinus taeda | reverse complement strand
AAAACAACATCCATGTTATCCATATCTGAAGCATAAAAATCACTATGAAACACATATTTATCCATAGAAATCTTCAAATCCTTGTACACTTGAACATCCTCATTATCAACCTGTGTATGTTCAATTTGTTTTGCTGGGACTTGCAATTTCTTTGCCAAATTAACACTGATAAAATTATGTTTACAACTAGGATTGATGGAAACAATGATCTTCTCTTTCTAAAGCAATCCATGAACCTGTAATAAGAATATACCAGTAGGAATCAATCCCTTATGTGTCTCATTCTCCTTTTTCCTAGCCCGAGACCATTTGTCTAAAAGGACTCGTTCAAATTCTACCTCTGAGAGTTTGGTCAACTGCTTGCAGTCAAGTGAGCACCACCATTTGGCAGCCCCATCTTTTAAATTAAACCACACTGAATCCCTCCAATATCTCCCAAATATATGCTTTAGGTCCTTTATGAATTCTTCAATAGTTGGACCATCATCTTTTCCTATTAAAAATTCCATGCTAGAAGCCATGAAGGTTTGAAAAAATCCACTTGCTTGGCGAAAATTTGAAAATGTCACAGTTTCATCAATATTGCTCAGAATCTCTATTATAACCTGTTTTTGGAAATGTAACAACCATTCTGCATCTACCCATGTGATAGAAATCCTGATCCAGGCGCTAGAATTCCAGATCTGCGCTACTACTCTCCCGCCGTCACCCAAAATTTCTGAAAAAAGTGTTGATTTTAAATCAGCGATATCTCCCTCATCCGGACTCCGACTCGCCTGATTTTTTTTTTGAAATTGGGTTTTTTTTCACAAAGATTCCAGATCTGCAATTAGATCTTGTAGATCTTGCACCAGGACGTCTATATCTGCGCCGCAAACGCGCTGCCCTGAAAAATTAGCTGCAACCCCACTGATTTTTAGATCAGCGATATCTCCTTCATCCGGACTCCGATTCGACCAATTTTTTTTTTGAAATTGGCTATTTTTTCACAAGGAATACAGATATGCAATCAGATTTTGCATATCTTGAACCAAAACGTACAGATCTGATCTGCAAACTTGCCGCCCTTGAAATCCTGTAAAAAGTAAAAACATTTCCACTTTTGTGCCCAAGAAAGTGCTCTGATACCACTTGTTGTAAATCTAAACCAGAAATATATGATAATAGAAATAAACCCAAGAAATAAGATATAAATAGATAGAAATGATTCTTTATTGATCAAACCCTTAAGGTAGGGCAACACCATACATTCACTCCTTAAGGAAGGATAACACTCCACAAGACATATGCTTGTACATACAAGACTATTTCTCTTCATATCTCTCCATGTGGAGTCTCTAGCCTCTATATAGGCCTCATACATACAATACCATGCATCATTACCATGGTTTCCTCATACCATCAACTAATACCATGGGCCCCTTACATTATTATTAACTACTTGTGGTCTCTTACATGACATGGGTTAACGACCTTATTTATTACTATGGCCCATCCCATTATTACATTATTACCTTGGGTACCTCCCTCGGTACCCCATATTACCCCCCCTAGGTATATAACACACTATACAGAACCAATCCATGATTATGAGAGTGATGATGATCTAGACTACATCTATAAGATAACAGCGCGAGGCCAAGATAGTGTGAATCCCACCAAAAATGGATGGATTACTTGGGATCATGAGAGTTCCTGCACTTTGGACTTCGACGAAGAAATAGAACGCTGGCAGAACTACACTGTGTGTCGTTAGAGGCAAGAAATATACCTATTTATGATGGTCTAAATGAGGTAGATATCTTTTGGAATGAATTTGAAAGGGAGGTACTAGAAAAGCAGCGCTTCCAGGCCTTAGACTGGGCACTTCATGCTATGCCCGCAAGATGGTGGAGTACGCACAAGGGAAGCTTTGATGATTGATGCGAATGTAGGAGGATGATAAGATTGTGATTTGTGAAGCTTAAGATGTGACTGAAAGACACGTACGATGGGAAGAATGATCTGCGCGTGCATCTGGCCAAATGGATGTAGGCTTATGGAGAAAAGCCCCAACCTGAATGGGTGCACCTGTTTTGTCATACCCTGGATGTTATCCCAATGAATTGGTATATAGAAATAGAGCTCCACCATGGGATAGGCAACCAGGATATCCTACGTGAAGGATTCATGATGACATTCAGTTTTGAGGACAGGTTTGGCAGTATTGATGAAGCACTACAAGAGGTAAAAGTAGCCATATTTAGGATACCGCAGGATCCTTCAGACCTAATTTAGATTGAATGGGCTACTCAGCTGATTCACGTGTTCAAATGTTATAATGTAACTACTAAAGATGAGGATGAGGCTCCATGGAAGATTAACATTCTGAAAACAGAAGGCCATCGCAAGATTCAAGGACCACAGATTGAGAACCTTGATATAACCGCACTGGTGAAAACAAAACAAGTGAACATTGGTACGGAGGCAGAACCCAAATTCGTGAATATTGGAGACTACGAGGATGATGTGACGGTGGATAAGGTCACTAAATTGCTCCATGAATACTAGGGCTTATTCCTTGGCAAGTTTACAGATTTGAAAGGAATAATTGGAGATCTAGGAGTGATCAAGATCACATTAAAGCTCGACGTGAAGCCAGTTAAGCAGAGGCCTTACCACCTCAGTCTAAAATACAAGGAGAAGGTCTACTTAGAGCTAGACAATATGCTAGCAGTAGGCATCATTGATCCTATGGAAGAATCTGATTGGGTAAGCCCTATGGTGGTGCAAGAGAAAAAGCAGAAGGATGAGATAAGGATATGCGTGGATCTCAGAAAACTGAATGATGCTTGTGTGCATGATCCTTTCTCGACTCCATTCACAGATGAAGTGTTGAACAATGTGGGTGGCCAGGAGGTATATTTCTTCACTGATGGGTTCTCTGGGTACCACCAAATCAAAATCATGCCGAAGGATATGAGCAAGACAACCTTCACGACTGAGTGCGGTTGTTTTCAATACACTGTAATGTCGTTTGGATTGAAGAATGTTCCTGCCATCTTTTCGTGCGTGGTTGTTGCGGTATTCAAGGAATTTATTCATAAGTTCCTGGCGGTATATTTTAATGGATGGATTGTATTTGGGTTGGTTAAGCACCACATAGAAAGCTTTTACCTGATGCTGGATACTTATCAAAGATACCAGATCGCACTAAATCTCAAGAAGTGTTTGTTTTGTGTTCCTTTTAGGAACCTATTGGGGCATGTGGTTTGCAGTTTAGGACTGATGGTAGACCCCACGAAGATCATGGTGATACTAAACTTGGAAGCATTGAGGAGTGTGAAACAGCTGCGTGCTACTCTGGGACATACAGGATATTACAAAATTTTTATCAAGGACTATGCCCAGATCACCACACAGATGGAAAAATTGTTGAAGAAGGAAATCACGTTCTACTGGAAAAGCTTGGATATAATGAAAGAAAAGATGGTTACTGCACCGATTCTTGTCTTCCCGGACTAGAAGAAAGAGTTTCATGTACATGTCGATGCGTCATGGATAACATTGCGAGCAGTACTAACATAGGATGGGGGAGAAGGCTCAGACCATCCTATCGCGTTCACAAGCCACAGATTATCCAAAGTAGAGAAGAACTATTCTACCACGAGGGGCTAGCTATGGTGTATGCGCTCCAGAAGTATCGACACTACTTGCTAGGAGGCCATTTTAAGATGTATACGGATCACTCTGCGTTGAAGTACCTGGTCAATAAGCCTATGTTGGGGGGGACAAATCTGCAGATGGCTCTTATTGTTCCAAGACTGTGGCTTGAAGTTGTTGTGAAGTCTGGACAATTAAAGACGGGACTAGACCATCTGTCGTGCATCAAAACAGGGGAGGAACCTACTAACTTGGAAGAAGGGTTGCCTAACACGCAACTATTTGTAGTGCGTGTCACAGATGGTCATTTTGAGGATATAATACACTTACTAAAAACAGGAATTGCACCATAAGGATACTCTGTCCAGCAAAAGAAGGAATTAGCGGTGTGCACAGTAGATTTCTCTGTCATTGTTGGGCATATATACAAGATGGGGACTTTTAAGATATTGCGATGATATGTACCTGAGTTTTGAAGCAGTATCCTCGTAGATGCTCATGGGGTTGCCACAGGAGGACACTATGCGGGGAGAGCAACCATGCAGAGGATTCTACGTGCAGGGTTGTGGTGGCCAACCCTTCATCAAGATTCAAAAGCATATTGTAAGGCATGTGATTTATGTCAACAAGCAGGCAGGTCATTGTGGAGGGAAGAAATTCCTTTGAATCCACAAATGACGTTGCAACCCATCGAGAATTGGGAAATAGATTTTGTAGGACCCATTCAGCCACAAGGAAAGACGGGAGAAAGATACATTTATCTCTGTGACGGAGTATTTAACTCATTGGGCAAAAGCACAACCGGTGAAGGATTGCACAGGCGCGACGACTGTGAAGTTCCTATTTGAGCATGTACAGATGCGATTTGGATGTCCACAGATCTTGATGAGTGATCATGATACACACTTCCTGAATGAGATGATCAATGCACTAACAAAGGAATTCCAAGTATATCACCAAAAGAGCACACCTTATCACCCGCAAGCTAATGAGACAGTAGAGGCATTTAACAAAGTGCTTGAAAAGGCACTGGCCAAGGTTGCAATGCTCAACAAAGAGATTGGGACCTATGCATACCTGTAGTATTGTGGGCTTATCGAACAACATGCAAGAAGTTGACGAGACAAACCCCTTTTAGGCTTGTCTATGGGGTGGAAGTCGTAATGCCTATGGAATACATCGTGCCTAGTCTACGCATAGCAGTGCTCTCAGGTATGATGGATCATGGAGCCCTAGAAAAGAGGCTCACGCAGTTGGATGAGCTTGAAGAAGAAAGGATTTTGGTTGGGTTTCACCAGTAGGGCCAAGAGAAGTGTGAAAAGGCATGTCATGATCGACACATCAAGCTGCACACATTTCAGGTAAATTATCTGGTTTTGTTGTATGATAGTACGTTTGATAATTTCCCTAGAAAATTCTATATGTACTGGTTAGGGCCTTATGTTATTAAGGAGATTACCAATGGAGGAGTGGTATAACTGGTCAAGTTAAATGGAGAACCCTTCCCACGAAAGGAGAATGGTAGTCGCCTGAAGCCATACACCAGCGGTCCGTCCATGTGACTAAATGAAAGTAGCATAGTCTTAGTGCCCTAGGCAGCTGAAAGGAGGCGTGGGACTACAAACTACACTACCCAAGTTAGGGAGCTGCGTGATTGGAAGAAGGTGTGAAGCAAGGACGTGCCACTGGATCTATGACAGTGCGGAGGGAGCTGCACTACTCGGGAAGAAATCATGTAGGTCGGCTGGAAAGTGACTGTTAAGGTCACTTTTCATTAAAAGACGGCAGAAGTGAGGCAAAATGGAGCGGGTGGTCGGCAGCTAAGACGAAATTTATGGCATAAATCCTTGAAAATCTGCCGCCAATCCGACATTAATGAACCGATTTCGGGGGGAATGGTCCAATTTGAATTCAAATTGCCATATAAATTACAAGTGGTTTTCCATCAAGAAACACTTGGAATTTTTAGTATTCAATTGTTGAGCTTCTAGAGGCCTATGGACCTAGAGTTTTTCGCAACTCTCAAACAGACTCCTGCATTTGCGAACTTTCCTAAGACATCACACGTACTGATACAGAGTGTTATGTCATCACCCCTAGAAGTTATCAATACATAAAAAGTGGTAGAAGAGCTGGCACAAGAGATGGAGAAACAGGGTGAAGAAGCTGCCTTTGAACTAGCCGAAGTATTGGCGGAGGTCCCTAAATCTCTGAGAACACTGAGACCAAAGCCAACCCCAACCAAGGAGACCATGAAAGATAAGAAGGGAAAGCAACCTTCCATCCCGGTGCGTGTATCACCAAGATCAAACCCAACAAAGCCCACTACCCAGGAGAAAGGCAAGGCTATAAACCTAGAGGCTAAAGAGGAGGATATCGAAGACATCCCCATGGACAATGAAGATGTGGGAATGGAAATAGAGGAGGTTGAAGCCCAGGGTGCGGACCCTATTACACGGTTGTCAAAGTATGTCCCTCTGTACAAGCCTAATTCCAAAGTCCCAAATGACATTGATGAAAGCAAGACTCCCCTACAAACCCCATTGCTACCAGATGAGATCACTTTTTACAGTCTGCGTTTGGCACAGGTGCTAATTTTGAAGCTCGAAGACTGGGGCTTAGCAGACCATGAGAAGTTCCTGCACCTGGTGACCGAACAATTGATGTGTCACATCATAGACACAACCGCAGCAATGACTACACTAGAGTCAGAGAAGTGGCTCAGAGGAGTAAAGAAGGCAGGATTACTCAACCTGCTCTGGGTGTCGCACTATAACTACACCCCCATGACAGTCCTAGTCATCAAGAAGCTGTTGTGCTTAGTGCATGATGGGTGTCTGTGGCTAGAGGAGCCGATACCCATCACCGATATGCTAATTCACTACATCACATGCCTACCATATACAGGCGAAAATCTAATGATGTTTTTTGGTGGCAAGGGTGGTGAGCTGGAGCTCATAGAATCATTGAAAGAGAAGTTGAAATTGGTGAAGAAGTCATGCGGGTATGTAATATCCAACATCTGTGACCCCACTGTGAAGGTGGAAATGCAGATCCTTACAGGAAAGGTCATGTGGAAGTGTCGTGCTGACGAGGTGACGATGCCTTTCGTCATGCTCGCACAGTAGTGCGCAGAGGGAGTCTAGTTTAACTAGTCAAACTACCTTCGCGGCGAGTTCCTGGAAAACTTCCGCAAAGCTCAGGAGTAGAGCAAGACATTCCACTACACATGGCTCTTGCTCTTGATTGTGCTTGTAGTGTGGGAGCTACCAGAAGAGAGCCAATTCCCCTCAACTGCACCGAACCTTCCTGAGGCAGCAAATTACGCTTCACTATGGGCAACCAAGGATGCGGAGCGCATGAGGGATAGTAAAATCTTCTAGATCCTGATGGAAATGAATATCGGGATGGTTATCAATTGTAAGCCACACTTGTCACCCACGGTATACGCTAACCTGCAGAGCTATGCCGAATTCAAATCCGATTTCCATCAGATCTCAATCAAGGTGCGGAAGGACCCTACAAAGAAGTGGTATGATTTGTTGTACCTAGCCACAGATGATGCCATACATGTGGTATTGGATAAATGGCTAGTGGAGTGGCGCATCTCCATGGACTTGGTGGTGGGTGGAAGCAATTCCACCACACAAAAGAAGAAGGATGAGGCCAAGCTGAAGATGGTGCAGCTGGTCAAGAAGAGGAAGAAGGAGGCCGCTGAGAAGGCCAAGGCAGAGCAGACAAGAAAGGAGGCAGGAAAAAAAATAGAAGGCATAGAGCGGGGATCTGACAAAGCTACGTGGTCTCCTTCACCTGCAACTAAAGAAGAGGACACAAAGTAGCATGGCGTGGACCCCCAGGAGACGTATGGTTGTATTAAGTGCCCAAGAGAGCTGGAAACGGGAGGGTCTAGAAAGAAGTCCAAGGTGACCAAGACCTTGCTGGACCCCATCGCACTAATGAAGTGAGACTTATATGACATCAGTGACACAGTCAAAGATGTCACTGTGGAGGCCCTGCAACAATTTGAAAAACTGCAACAGATCATCTTAGGGGCCATCTAGATGGAACTGCAGAAGTTGCAGGCCCGTGCATCCCCAGTTGGTATGGTGACTATAGATCATGGAGGAGGCCTACCAAATCATCTTGAAATTGGCCATTCCAGAGGAGGAGCCAATCGAGTCCACATCCGTAAATTTTCCATAGGGGTGCATGACACTTGGACAGAGATGGCATGGGTATAGTTGGAGTTGAACTTGCAGATTATAGAGCCCCAGATGAGGGCTTAGGCTTCAACACCACCAGAGGTCAAGGAACAATGAGTGGTCATTGTCATAGAAGAAATCACAGCAGTGGAGAGTGTAGTAGCAAATGACGCATAGGTGTTTGAACAGTCGTTTGAGGTCATGACCGGCTTGCAGGAGGACCCAAACATCCAGACGCTCGAGACAAAAGCACACAAACTCCAACAACGCTATGAAAAAGTTAAGGGCATAGTGCGAACCTTCATGCTAACTTAGAGGTTAGCCAAGCTGCATGAAGCCAAGCAGCTAAAGGAACAGGTGGACGCAGCGCTGCACAAGGAAGCAGTGCTGAAGGCATGACTCAAGCTCTGGCTGGAGGAAGCTTATGTAGTTATAGGAAACATTGAAGGCAAGCTTGCGACTCTACAAGTGATGCAACAACAGTGCAGGGGCAGTAACTGAGAAGACAGTCAAAGATGTGAGGCAGGTAGCATCTTAGTGCACAGTCGAAGTTGCGATCATCAAGTTCGAGCTGGACGAGCTTAGCACAAATATCTATGTGCCTGCTGAGTGACTCAAGAGCGAGTCATGATGTTTGTGTTGGGGGCCTGTTGGAAGCAGGATCCCCCAAGGGAAGTTTTGGGGCTAAAAGCCCATGTTTAAGTTAAGTTTTTGTAATATTATTGTAAAGACTCCGCATTTTGTGGTCGGGGAGCACGAAGATATTATGTGTCACAAAGGGTAGTCCACCCTTATTTTTGTAAATTAAAGTCAGTTGTAAAAGATCTACCCATGGTCCGTGGACCATGGGATTGCATAAAAAGAGCTAATCTCTAAGTAGTTAAGAGAACAACACAAGGAAGAGAGTCATAGCTTAGAGAAAGAAGTCTAAGTCTTGGGTTGTAGCATAGGTAGAGGCTCTGCAGTTGAGTGCATAGAGGCGTAGGGTAGAAGTCGATAGTTGAGTGTGTGGACCCCTGCAACTGTGTGTGCAGGGTGAACAGAGTCTGTAATACTTGGAAGATATTAATAAAAGGAGTTATTCTGCACTTTCTGTGTATTCGTTCTGTTGATGGGTTTGGATATTTTTTGTATGAAGTTCCTTTATTATGCTTATATGTTGCATGAATGAATGCGATTACATTGAATAATTGAACGCAATCACGAATATCTGATTACGCAATGATAAATTTAAGTATTTGAAAAGATAAGCAAATCACTTTCGATAATTGAGGGATCTGCACGACAAACTGCTACAGTAGCGCGAAGGTACCTGAGCTACAGGTTAGAGCTACGCGAAGGTCGATCGTGTACTTTCCTGAAGGTATTGAAAGCTAGAAAAAAGGGTTTGTCTTACAAGCCCTAGAGTGAGATCACCTACGTGAAGGCAGGGATAAAAGAGATCAAACGACATCATAACCATCTCAAGGGTGCAAAAACTTAGTTCCAGAATCCCCCCATACTTCTTCAGGTGAGACTTTGGTCCGTGCTTCACGAGCTGATGCCAAAAGGGCTAGTAATGTACGGATTTGTTTGGATGATTAGCATTGAACCTAGGTCAGGACCCCTTCAAGCCAACACATATGTTTGAAGAAATTTATGTTGAGTACTAGGCCTGTACTCGTTAATATTTGGAATAATTTTTGGATAGTTAGTCTTATTATCAACATTGTTCTGCTTCTGGAAAGATATAGCCAGTTTTTGGCAATGACCTAAAGACTAGCCTAAAAAAATGGCTTAGATACCAGAACCACATGCACAAAAATGAGGCTCTGAGATCATAACTGCATGGAGGCAGGATTATGCATGTGGTTTGAGCCTCATAACCACATGCAAGTGGTTTCAAGGGTGCGGTTATGGTCCTAAGGCAGTGAAAAGGGGGTCCAACTCAGGGATTGGTCACTTAGGGTGGTTGTTCAGCCTCTAAGTGATCTAAGGTTCCTAAGGAATGTTAGTAAGTCATTGGTTAGTAGGCCTCACTTCCTTAACTAGAACTAGGAGGTCAAGTCATGTCATAGTAGCACTCAGCTCATGTTTACCCCAGAAGGTTGGTTAAAGTGGGTAAATGTGGGGAAGGGTGGTTACATTTTGTATATGCTTCATATGCACTCTAACATTTACTTTTTTTCTATGAACAACATATTCGTATCACAAACTACTGGCCAAATCGCATGATCAATGTGCTCTCTTCAACACCAAATACACACTATCTAACCTCTTCGTGTGCTCTTCCTTTCTATCACTTTATGCACAAGTTACCTCATTTTTATAACCTCTTAAATGATGGGATTATTGACATATTTAAAATACAAGCCCCAATGAACATATCAAACCTTTGTGTTAAGATGGACTCAATCAATCCACAATGACCACATCAACCATAACTTCAATGATTAACTCCATTTATACATTGCTAGAGACCCATTCGAATTTCTATGCCATAACCAAACAATCAATGGGTTCTTACCAAACCCTTGACCAAAACAAACAAATCCAGATGAAGTCTTTGAGTATCAAGTCAATTGGACATTCTCTTGCTTTACCATGGTAAATTTTTCTAATGGGAGTGCATGGTTTTCTTTTTTCATCCTAAGGGAGAGTGTAGTGAGCACAAAACTGCAAGCTTGAGGAGAATGTTTTGGGCATAAAATGCGCAGACTATGACAATATTGGGTGACTATCTAATACCTATGAGAGTCTTTGTAATCATGAAAAAACAAAATCCTTCCAGCTAGAAATACTTCTAGCTTCAATCCTAGTTCCTCAGACATCTATACAACATGAGAACACTTCTAGAACTCAATCCAATCATTGGGATGTTGGCATTATGATTCTGGTTTGGTACTATGTCACAGGTGTTGTACTTGATGGTAGCTCACTCTAATGGCGGATCTCAATTCAGGCACTCAAGATCATGGAAAATAAGATACCCGCAGGAAATCCTAGAAGAAGTTGCGGACCCGCAGGTAAGCCGACCAAGGAGTGCAAACATACATGCAGGTGCTCCGTTCAGAAGGTGCAGACCTCAGTTTCACTCTCTCCAATGCATAAAAGTGTGCGCACGTGGGAATCTTCATGAATGGTTCATGGTATTAGTCCATCAATTTTTGATCCTATGGTTTTGGTTTGTGGTATTGCATCCAAAAGTATTGATCCCAAGTACTGGGTTCATGGTATTGTGTTATTATGGTTTTGGACCATGGTATTGTGAAAGTCTTGCCTATAAAAAGGAAAGGAGATCAATTGGCTAGATACTTGTGAAATTTGAATACCTTAAGATCTGAAATTTTGGGTGATTGGTTTTAAAAGCTAGATCAAAATCAAGGAGAAAACTTAAGGCAAATCTATTGATAAGTCATGATCTCTCCGGCGCATGAACAGATCTGTGGATCTGACTGATTGTGGCACATTGGAGGACTATTAATTTGGCCCTAATCAGAAGTACACAGGCGATACACGGCGTGAGTGCGGGGGTAGGCAGCTCATAAGAAGGCGCAGTGCGGGGATACACAGTGCAGGAAAAGGCGAAGTGTGAGGTACACAGCGTAGAAGAAGGCGCAGTGAAGGCGGCACGCAGCGCAGAAGAAGGCGTAGTGCGAGGTACAAACTTCAGAAGAAGGTGCAGGGCAGCGGTACGCAGAGCAGCAAAAGGTGCAGTGCGAGGCACGCAGCACAGAAGAAGGCGCAGTGCGGGCGGCACGCAGCGCAGAAGAAGTCGCAATGCGAGGTACGCAGAGCAGAAGAAGGTACAGTGCAGATCTGCGTAGTTTAGACTCAAAAGAGCTGCGGATGTTCGCAGGCCCCGCTTGGTGAAGTTGCGGACTTATCTTGAAACATTTGTTGTCTGTATTTTAACCATTGCTACAAAGTTCTGGGTTTAGATTTCTGGTATTACTTTTCTGTTTACAGCATTCTGAAGAGTTGGGTGATTCATTGGTTGATTGAATAAGGAGATTGGGTGATTTGCATGTACTTGATGATTATTTGATCTTCTTGGATCCAGTTTGAAAATTCATGAAACGTGGTCCGAAAAGAAGTAAAAGAGCTAAGGGGGTTGTAGCTCCCTTCCAGGAGAGACTGGAAAATGAGAGAGAGTTGTAGCTCTCTATAGGTTGCAACCTGCATACTGGTAAAGGACTGCACCAGTACAAGATCATTGTAAAAGAAGTTTCTAATTGAAAAAAGATAGAGACATATTGCAGCAGGTGGTTTTCACCCACATTGGGTTTCCACCTTATATCTGGTGTTCTTTGGTGTGACTATCTGTTTTTCTTGTTCATGCTCATTATTATATGGTACTAACATACGAATTAATGATCAATGTCTGAAGATTAAATTAAAGTATAAATCAGGAATACATTTTGAAAAGAATTTGATAATACTGATTCACCCCCCCCCCCTCTCAGTATTATTTCCAATAATTGGTATCACAGCAGGTCCTTTTGAAGAAGCTTGATCGCTTAAAGGAAGATCTTTCATCATGAGCAACTACGAGAGGGAAGCATCAATCAGGCCACCGGTTTTTGATGGGACAAACTTCGTATGTTGGAAGGTAAGAGTTACTGCCTATCTTCAATCTCTGGGTACAAAAGTCTGGGATATCATAGATACAGGGTATACTTTTCCAGCATCAACTCCCACACATCCGGCTGAGAAGAAGAAATATGAAACAAATGCAAAGACGGTCAATACTATATTAGGATGTCTATCGCGATCAGAATTTGTCAAAGTCATGCAGTATAAATCCGCAAAGGAAATATGGGACAATATTGTTCTGAGCTATGAAGGAGATGATCAGGTAAAACGAGCAAAACTTCAAACCCTCAGAATTTGGTATGAAAATCTCAGAATGTACAATGATGAAAGTGTGGCTAACTATTTTCTTCGTGTAGATGAGATTGTTAATTGTATGAAAAATTTGGGTGAAGAAGTAAAAGAGGTTGGTGTGGTTGAAAAAGTTCTAAGATCTTTCTCCCCTAGATTTGAATCTAAAGTTTCTGCAATAGAAGAAAAGGAGAATCTTCAAAACCTTAAAATGTCACAGCTGCATGGAATTCTAACTGCTTATGAAATGAGGAAAGGAGGACCATCA
>APFE031644155.1:0-14494 GCA_000404065.3 Pinus taeda | reverse complement strand
TAAACAGGCTCCAAGGGCTTGGTACTATCGTTTGGACAAATATCTTCATCAACAAGGTTTTTCAAAAGGATCAGCAGATAGTAATCTTTATATAAAAATTGAAAATGACAAATTGCTAATACTTGTGTATGCAGATGATATTATCTTTGGCAGCATTGAAGAAGCTATGAGTCAAAGCTTTGCCTTAGTGATGCAGAAAGAATTCAAAATGTCTTTGCTTGGAGAACTGGCATATTTTCTTGGATTTAAAATCCAACAAAATGAAGGAGGGATATTCTTGTCTCAAACAAAGTATCTCAAGCATATTTTGAAGAAATATGGCATGGAGGATGCAAAACCAGTATGTACCCCCATGGACACAGGATGCAGCCTCAGTGCAAATGATGAATCAGCAGCAGTGCATCAACCAACCTACAGGTCTATGATTGGAAGTCTACTTTATTTGACAGGTACCCGACCAGACATCATGCATGCAGTGGGAATAGTTGGAAGATTTCAGGCAAATCCAAAGGAAACTCATCTTCAGGCAGTGAAGAGAATCTTTAAGTACCTTCAAGGAACTCAAAACTATGGCTTATAGTATCCTAGAGATACAGATATCACACTTCATGCTTATACAAATGCAGATTGGGCCAGAAGCATGGATGACAAGAAGAGCACAAGTGGTGGTCCATTCTTTATGGGTTCCATATTAGTATCTTGGTTCAGCAAGAAACAGAGTTCTATTACTTTATCTACAGCTGAAGCAGAATATGTGGCTGTTGCATCTTGCTACACTCAACTCCTTTGGATGATTCAGACCTTGCATGATTTTCAAATCACTTGTACACCACCTATCTCCATCTTATGTGATAATACAAGTGCAATCATCATTTCAAAGAACCCATTCATGCATTCAAAGACCAAGCACATACCAATCAAGTATCACTTTCTCAGGGAACAAGTGCTTGAACAAAAAGTCAAGTTGGAGTATGTTCCTTCTAAGGAAGAAGTTGCTGATATAATCACCAAACCATTTCCCAGGGAGACCTTTGAATACCTTAGGCAAAAGCTTGGGGTAGTTGATGCATCATCTTGTTGTTGAATCTCATCTGTTGGTTGTATTCGAGGTTTATATGGGGTATACGCGTACATTTGCTAGTTTATGGATTGGTCGTAGATCGAATGGCACAGGTTCAGGGGGAGCACATATAATGCATTGTTGGCATTATGGTTGCACAGAAGGAGAACATGGATGCTGATCTAAACATGGCTGCAATATGTCTCTATCTCTTTCATGGTTATGGTGGATTATGGATTTGGTCAGGGGGAGCATTATCAGCAGAGCAAAGACTTAAGCATTTTCTCATGGGGAGCATAACCCTTTGCCCTTGATGTCAAAGGGGGAGAATGACGTTGAGGATCTTGAGATTGCCATCAAGTCCAAAGGGGGAGATTGTTGGCATTATGATTCTATTTTGGTACTATGGCACAGGTGTTGTACTTGATGGCAACTCACTCTAATGGCAGATCTCAGTTCAAGCACTCAAAATCATGGAAAATAAAATACCCGCAGGAAATCCTAGAAGAAGTTGCGGACCCGCAGGTAAGCCGACCAAGGAGTGCGGACATACACGCAGGTGCTCCATTCAGAAGGTGCGGACTGTTAGTGTCAGTCTTTGCAGCCTTCCTCCAGTGATCAAACATGCTCTTACAAGTGATTTTAAAGTGACAAAGTCAAATTTTGTCATTTCAGTGAGTCTTCAAGCAAAATTTGGTCACTAGGCATTTGGTCTAGGGTTTGCTTTCACTCCTTTCAAAATTGCCCAAATGTCAGTCTATGTCACTATTCAGCTGAGTCTATCATCATTCATAGGGTTTTCATCATCATGTCAGGTTCCGTTGGGTCATTTCACACCTTGTTCATGCCTCAGTTGCCCCTAGGCAAGGTTCATTTCCCTCTCCTAGGGTTTTGAAGGCAATTTCTCTTGAATAGTCAAATCATTAGAAAAACTTGTATCCATATGTTCATACACCTTCCCCTATCCTTCATGTACCTTATTAAACACTTCCCATCACTGAGATCCCCCAAATTCCTCATTTTTTCACAAACCCTAGTTTCTTGCCACAACTTGGCAATTTTCTAGGCTAGGCCTGTGTTTTTCCCTTTTGGACCCCTTCCCCTCACTCAATCTCTTAGATTCCACTTTCCCCTGGTTCTTAACATCCCTCCCTACTTCCAAACATTTCCCCAATAATTTAGAAGCCCCTTATCCCCTTCATTTCGCTTCATTTCGACAAAATCCCTTGTTTCAAACATCGGGATAAGTTTCACTCAAAAGATGTTCCAGAGAAATAAAAGATGAATTTTGAAACACTGAGAGAGGTTTTTGTCCAAAACATGCCAAAGAAGAAAAATCTCCTTCACTTTTTACACAGGTGTCATGGTTTTAGAGAAATGTCAAAAATACAGTTGCCTCGAGAGAATTGATGCTCCTCTGAAGTGACCTTGGGAAAAATCAATTTTTCTCCTATCTTGCTTGGCCAAATGACTTTCTTAATGATTCAAATGATAACTAGACACAAATATATTTCCAATGAGCTATCATGAGCTCAATTTGGAGTTGCGGAAGGCATTCAAAAGTTGACTGCAAGAGCACTCTTCCTTGAGGCAGCCTCATTTGGCACATTTTGACTAGTATTGGGTTATTTGATTTTTGATAGGGAAAATGAACTTAAACTTGAAAAATTCTAGTTGCGTTGGAAAGTAGACTCAAATACCTTTCCAACGGGCTATCCTGCACCTTCTTTCGACACCGGGAAGGCCTCCAAAAGCCTCCTGCAAAATGCACTATGTAGCGCATGGCACACTGGGCTCCATTGGCCAGTGTAAATTTGCATGAGCGCGAAAAATTGGGAGCGCGCTACGCATAGAGCTCCAAGGCTGGAAAACAACAGTTCATCACCCAAATTCTCATCAAACCCCTTCAATTAAGTTATTTATGACTGCTCAGTGATTCGTGGATTTATTATGGTGTTTTGAATGTGAAGAAAACAAGTGTTTGATATGGTGAACATCAAACCCTACCTTATACCAAATCTGCTCCTAGGGTTATGCATAAAGTTTGAAGATTGTGTTGGTGCTAAACTCTTGCCATTTTTCAACCTTTCCTTTGTATTCCATCACTACTGTCACTACCATGTGATCATATCGTTGTCCCTTCCCCATATTCATCATTCTCATATCCCTTTATACTTTTGGTTCCCATGTGAAATCCCAAACCCTATTACTTACTACTACATTCCTCCATTGATAAAAGACTAATCTCCATAACATTCAAAGGCTGTATCTTTGTCCTTGATTCCACTTGACTCATTGATATGTTGCCATTTCATTTCACTGTCGTCCTTCAAAACTACCCCCCATCACCTTATCCCATTCCTATCTCACTTATAGGTGTTCTCAATCCCTCATTTCCCTTTGGCATGCATTTGGCGATTGGAGACAAAGACACCAAGGTCTCATTTCTCATTTTCAACAAGCTGAACATACACTTCGCAACACCATGACTGACAACAACACATCCTACAACCAAGACAGAGATTGCACCACTGAACTGCATACACTAGGAGGACACTGAAGCGTCGTGAAACACCTGATCCACTCCGGATTTTGGCCAAGGCTTCGTTGGCTAGGCATGATACATGATGGAGGATCTTTGTTCTGAATTTGAGCAAATTCGGATAAATTTTTGTCATTTTGAAATTTTTGGCTTGCAAAACAAGTTTTTTAGCTCAACGCGTAGTGCGTCGACGCGCGCGCTTATGATTGGGACACTTGCTGGAGGAAAACTTTATAGTTTTGGATTTTTCATGGTAATTTATATATTCTCTAGTATGTCCAAGGCATTTCATCAAGTTCTAAATGATCAAAAGGCCAAAAACACCATGAAAATCACCTTTTTGCCACCTTTTGCACCAGCGGGAAGTACTTCTGGGCGACTGAAGTTCTGGAGGGGTAAATGAACTCCAAATTGAAAAATTACACATGGGTTGGAAATTAGACATCTAGGGCTTTCCAACGAGCTATCATGAGCTCAATTTGGATGCCGAGAAGTGCCCCAAAAGTAGGCTGAAAGGCGCGTGACGCATAGAGCTCAAGCGCGCGGCGCATAGATATTTTTGGTCAAATTTTCACCTTCCAGCTCAGAATTTCGGCCTGTTATGACCAATTTCACCTCTTGATGTGATTTTTGACCCAGCTTGAAGTAATTTGATGTATATGATGTAACTTTGGCACTTATTTACCTATTCTAGATGATTCATTTACAAAATATCAAAAATTTAATGTAATGAATCAGTTTCCCTTCTTTTAGAGGCAGGTTGTTTGGAAGCCTAGTTTTCAGCTCTATGTTTGGAATTAGTTGGAACTGCTCCTAGAAGGAGGAATTCGACCCCTAGAGGTGTGGTAAGGGGTTAGTATGGTCTATATGATGTAATTTCTCAATCATTTTTAGAGGTTGGAGAGGTTGGACTCTTGGGAAAAGCTTGACACTCTATTGTACATTCACTTCCGCATTTTTGGCAAAGGAAAGACCAGGGTTTTGCAGCACTGTTTGGGATCCATGTGGCTTTATGTGTTGATGGTGTTCTTATTTTAGTATTTGTAAGTTGTTATGTGTATCATTTTCCTTCTCTCATCTTCTGCAATTGAACAAATGAAGTGTTAAGGTAGAATCCATAATTTGTTATGCTTTGCCTTTAAGTTTGTTTGATTTTTCATGTTTTCATCTGTTTATGGAGAATCCTTGAAAGCTTATTGCTCTCCTTAACTTCTCACCAGTCATATCTAGCCATTCATTATTTTTGAAAGCATCAAGACAATTGCCTACCTTGCCCCAAGTAGACCTTTGCAAAAACTGTGTCTCATCCCCGCAACCAAAATTGCCTTTCCCGTTGATTCAACAAAAATCCCAAAAAAATCAATTTCAAACTCGTACTTCATACCTAGCCTAAAATTAATTACCAATTTAGTCATATCGAGCCTCATTGATTACCTTTTGCCGAGATTGACCCGGAGAGAGCCCTCTCCTGTCCTTGTAGGGCTAGCTACGAGGTTGAGCGTGGTTTGATGTAGCCTTGAGTTTTACCTTATTTCGGCCTAAGGTAGATTTGAGCGCTAACACAGTGGTGACCATACTGGGGAAGAACTGGTTTGCTTGTTAGTGTTATTCGATTTATAGCTATAGACGGAGTCTGAAGTCACGCCAAGCAGCCTTCGAACTGCACATTGCTCTACGAGTGCATAGTAGATAAACGCTGCTTCAGTCGATCTCCAGTCTAGCTTGTAATCGTAACACTTAACTTGTTAATTGCCCCAGTACACGTATCAAGTTCAGATCTGATTGTTGATGGTGGACAACGATCAGACATAAGAAGGCTGAAATCATTCACCTGGCGACTCCATTCACTGAAAAATCCAGAAATCAATGCTTCATGGTGACTCCACTGCCGGAAGATCAGCAGCTTTAAGATTTACAAGATGGACCGAATCATGAGAAGATACGCTCCCATGAGCCGAGATCACATTCCAGGTTTTCTGAATAAGATGCCCAAGGTAGATTGGTCAAGGAATCTGCCTACGTTTAACAATGATGGTAAGAAAGATGCTGCTTTACATCTGGTTAGATTTCATATGCATATTCGCAAGTTGAAAGTGGATTTTCCTGGAGATTGCTTGATGAAGATATTCCTGGCCACTCTCGAAGGTGAAGCCCAATCTTTGTATGAAAGTTTGCCGCCTGCTTGTATTTACTGCTTAAAGGGTTTTCATGCTCTGTTCATTGAAAGATATCAAGTATCTTACCCATCATTAAAATTAGTTCATGACTGTTGCAAACATGCTTCTACTTTTATTGAAAGCCTTGAGGAATATTATGAAGATGATAATTTCATGGATGATGAGATCATGGAAGCCCTGTATGAAAATCCCTTTCACTAACACAAAGAGAACTTAGAATATACTCATCAAGATGCTCAAGAAACTTTACAGCCGGATCAAGATCTTCACACAATGGAAAATGATGAAAGAGAAGGTTTTATTTCAGATCTGTCCATAGAAGAAGATAGCATGCATGAAAGTCAAGTTTCAATTTCAGAATGTGATAAAGTCAAGTCAGCCATTTCAAATCTAGATTCAGATCGTGATGATGAAGACAACCTTGTTCTGAATCCCATGAAGGAGAGATTTATTATTGAGATCATCTGGAATGAAGAAGACAAAGTTATTGACCAAAGCCTTCATGAGGAGGTAATCTGGTCATTTCATGGACAACAAGATGGGATCTTTGTTCAGGTAAGTGAGAAATCTTCTTTTGATAACTCAGTGGTAAATGATAATTTGATTGCCATGTCATATGAAGACAATTACTATTTGAGCAAAAGAAAACAAAAAGCATCATCTCCTTTGTCTGAAGATGAAATAGATCAACTCTTGAAAGTTCAAGTTACAGCCCAAGCTAAAGCAGATTTGCAGTGCACACATGGTCAAGAAAGTGTTGGAGAAATCTCTTCCTCTTTTGAAAATGATGACGATCTTGTAATCAGTTTTATAGATCAGCAAACAGATAATATTTTCTTTCACACAGATGATAAGGCTGTCATGTTTGATAATCTTGAAGATTTTTTTTGTTTAAGAATGACCTAGACCATGAAGATGAGGAGTATGAGGTTGAGAGAGACAATATGCCAAGATTTCTCATGGTCAAGGAACCTACAGCTAACACTCAGATGGCAGAAGCACATACTTCTCTGTACATTCCTATCCCTTGGAAATCAATTGTTCTTTCAGATCAGAATGAAGGGAGTACTTGTATTTTTGCTGTTGGATCTCAAGACAAGATAGTGCTTCAGGATTATCAAGATCCCTTCGACATCCTTTTGCAAGCACTAGAGAAAATAAATGTTGCCTGGTTTGTTATCATAAGCCTTGGTTTCAGTGGTTATTGTGAGTTGCCTACATGTACATCGTTCCGCCTACTCGAGAAAAGTGAGAGCAGAAATTTGGTATGTAGCCATCTATTGGATTGGTTACATTGGAAATCTCATTACACATGATTGTACATATTTCATTAGTATGAAGGTGGTTGCCATCATGATTTGAAGCCCTCAAATCTCGATGGACTGTTGCCCTTCAAATAAGCTTTGTACGTTCTTATTTTAGTTAAGTCAGTCATGAGTCATTTGTGAGTCAGTTTTCTATCTTGTTGTTAAGTTAGTTTGTGTCGGTTTTTAGTCATGCATTTTAGCTTGAGTCTTGACTCCATTGCCCAATGGATGAAGGCACTATCTGCTCTCCTAAAGATCTGTCGTTCTTGGCACCTCCAAGGAGATACCATCCCCATTGGAGCCAATGTTAGTGTCAGTCTTTGCAGCCTTCCTCCAGTGATCAAACATGCTCTTACAAGTGATTTTAAAGTGTCAAAGTCAAATTTTGTCATTTCAGTGAGTCTTCAAGCAAAATTTGGTCACTAGGCATTAGGTCTAGGGTTTGCTTTCACTCCTTTCAAAATTGCCCAAATGTCATTCTATGTCGCTATTCAACTGAGTCTATCATCATTCATAGGGTTTTCATCATCATGTTAGGTTCCATTGGATCATTTCACACCTTGTTCATGCCTCAGTTGCGCCTAGGCAAGGTTCACTTCCCTCTCCTAGGGTTTTGAAGGTAATTTCTCTTGAATGGTAAAATCATTAGCAAAACTTGTATCTAGATGTTCATACACCTTTCCCTATCCTTCATGTACCTTATTAAACACTTCCCATCACTGAGATCCCCCAAATTCCTCATTTTTGCACAAACCCTAGTTTCTTGCCACAACTTGGCAATTTTTCTAGCTGGCCTGTGTTTCCCTTTTGGACCCCTTCCCCTCACTCAATCTGTTAAATTGCACTTTCCCCTACTTCCTAGCATCCCTCCCTACTTCCGAAAATTTCCCCAAGAATTTAAGCCCCTTATCCCCTTCATTTCGCTTCATTTCGACAAAATCCCTTGTTTCACACATCGGGATAAGTTTCACTCAAAAGATGTTCCAGAGCAATTAAAGATGAATTTCGAAAACCTAAGAGAGATTTTGTCCAAAACAGGCCAAGGAAGAAAAACCTCCTTCACTTTTTACACAGGTGAAATGGTTTTAGAAAATGTCAAAAATACCGTTGCCTCGGGAGAATTGATGCACCTTTGAAGTGACCTTGGGAAAATCAAGTTTTCTCCTATCTTGGTTGGCCAAATGACTTTCTTGATGAGTCAAATGATAACTAGACACAAAGTTCTTTCTAATGAGCTATCATGAGCTCAATTTAGAGTTGAGGAAGGCATTCAAAAGTTGATTGCAACAGCACTCTGCCTTGAGGCAGCCTCATTTGGCACATTTTGACCAGTCTTGGGCGATTTGATTTTTCATATCGCAAATGAACTCCAAATTGAAACCTTCCAGTTGTGTGGGAAAGTAGACTCAAAGACCTTTCTAACAAGCTATCCGGTGCCTACTTTCGACACCGGGAAGGCCTCCAAAATCCTCCTGCAACATGCACTATTTAGCGCGCGACGCATTGGGTGCGCGCGGCGCATTGGGCTCCATTGGCCAGTGTAAATTTGCATGAGCGCGGCGCATTGGGAGCGCGCTATGCATAGAGCTCCAAGGCTGGAAAACAAAATTCCATCACCCAAATTCTCATCAAACCACTTCATTTGTCTGCAATTAAGTTATTTATGCCTGCTTAGTGATTCGTGGATTTGTTATGGTGTTTCGAATGTGAAGAAAACAAGTGTTTGATATGGTGAACATCAAACCCTACCTTATACCAAATATGCTCCTAGGGTTATGCATAAAGTTTGAAGATTGTGTTGGTGCTAAACGCTTTCCATTTGTCAACCTTTTCTTTGTATTCCATCACTGTTGTCGCTACCATGTGATCATATCATTGTCCCTTCCCCATATTCATTATTCTCATATCCCTTTATACTTTTGGTTCCCATGTGAAATCCCAAACCCTATTACTTACTACTACATTCCTCCATTGATAAAAGACTAATCTCCATAACATTCAAAGGCTGTTTCTTTGTCCTTGATTCCACTTGACTCACTGATATGTTGCCATTTCATTTCACTCCTGTCCTTCAAAACTACCCCCCATCACCTTATCCCTTTCCTATCTCGCTTATAGGTGTTCTCAATCCCTCATTCCCCTTTGGCACGCAATTGGTGATTGGAGACAAAGACACCAAGGTCTCATTTCTCATTTTCAACAAGCTGAACATACACTTTGCAACACCATGACTGACAACAACACATCCTACAACCAAGACAGAGATTGCACCACTGAACTACATACACCAGGAGGACACTGAAGCGTCGTGAAACACCTGATCCACTCCGTATTTTGGCCAAGGCTTCATTGGCTGGGCATGATACATGATGGAGGATCTTCATTCCGAATTTGAGCAAATTCGGAGAAAGTTTTGTCATTTTGAAATTTTTGGCTTGCAAAACAGGTTTTTCAGCTCAACGCGTAGCGCGTCGACGCGCGTGCTTATGATTGGGACACTTGCTGGAGGAAAATTTTATAGTTTTGGATTTTTCATGGTAATTTATATATTCTCTAGTATGGCCAAGGCATTTCATCAAGTTCTGGACGATCAAAAGGGCCAAAAACACCATGAAAAGCACCTTTTTGCCACCTTTTGCACCAGCAAGAAGTACTTCTGGGAGAATGAAGTTTTGGAGGGGTAAATGAATTCCAAGTTGAACAATTCCACTTGGGTTGGAAAGTAGACATTCAGGGCGTTCGAACGAGCTATCATGAGCTCAATTTGGATGTCAGGAAGTGCCCCAAACGTAGGATGAAAGGCGTGCGATGCATAGAGCTCAAGCGCGCGGCGCATAGAGATTTTTGGTCAAATTTTCACCTTCCAGCTCAGAATTTCGGCCAGTTATGACCCGTTTCACCTCTTGATGTGATTTTTGACCCAGCTTGATGTAATTTGATGTATATGATGTAACTTTGGCACTTATTTACCTATTCTAGATGATTCATTTACAAAATAGCAAAAATTTAATGTAATGAATCAGTTTCCCTTCTTTTAGAGGCAGGTTGTTTGGATGCCTAGTTTTCAGCTCTATGTTTGGAATTAGTTGGAACTGCTCCTAAAAGGAGGAATTTGACCCCTAGAGGTGTGGGAAGGGGTTAGGATGGTATATATGATTTAATTTCTCAATCATTTTCAGAGGTTGGAGAGGTTGGACTCTTGGGAAAATCTTGACACTCTATTGTACACTCACTTCCGCATTTTTGGCAAAGGAAAGACCAGGGTTTTGTAGCACTGTTTGGGATCCATGTGGCTTTATGTGTTGATGGTGTGCTTCTTTTAGTATTTGTAAGTTGTTATGTGTATCATTTTCCTTCTCTCATGTTCTGCAATTGAACAAATGAAGTGTTAAGGTAGAATCCATAATTTGTTATTCTCTGCCTTTAAGTTTGTTTGATTTTTCATGTTTTCATCTGTTTATGGAGAATCCTTGAAAGCTTCTTGCTCTCCTTAACTTCTCACCAGTCAGATCTAGCCATTCATTCTTTTTTAAAGCATCAAGACAATCGCCTACCTTGCCCCAAGTAGACCTCTGCAAAAACTGTGTCTCATCCCCGCACCCAAAATTGTCTTTCCCGTTGATTCAACAATAACCCCAAAAAAATCAATTTCAAACTCCTTTTACTTCATACCTAGCCTAAAATTAATTACCGATTTAGTCATCTCAAGCCTCATTGACTACCTTTTGCTGAGATTGACCTGGAGAGAGCCCTCTCCTGTCCTCGTAGGGCTAGCTACGAGGCTGAGTGTGGTTTGATGTAGCCTTGAGTTTTACC
Organism: Pinus taeda; assembly: GCA_000404065.3. Taxonomy (NCBI): domain Eukaryota; kingdom Viridiplantae; phylum Streptophyta; class Pinopsida; order Pinales; family Pinaceae; genus Pinus; species Pinus taeda. Next base: position 3,592 of record APFE031644155.1, on the reverse strand, counting down.
TTATTTCTGCCTAAGGTAGATTTGAGCGCTAACACGGACCTCAGTTTCACTCTCTCTAATGCATAAAAGCGTGTGCACGTGGGAATCTTCATGAATGGTTCATGGTATTAGTCCGTCAGTTTTTGATCCTATGGTTTTGGTCCGTGGTATTGCATCCAAAAGTATTGATCCCAAGTATTGGGTTCATGGTATTGTGTTATTATGGTTTTGGACCATGGTATTGTGAAAGGCTTGCCTATAAAAAGGAAAGGAGATCACTTTGCTAGATACTTGTGAAATTTGAATATCTTAAGATCTGAAATTTTGGGTGATTGGTTTTAAAAGCTAGATCAAAATCAAGGAGAAAACTTAAGGCGAATCTATTGATAAGTCGTGATCTCTCGGGCGCATGAACAGATCTGTGGATCTGACTGATTGTGGCACATTGGAGGACTATTAATTTGGCCCTAATCAGAATTACGCAGGCGATACACGACGTGAGTGCGGGGGGTAGGCAGCTCAGAAGAAGGCGCAGTGTGGGGATACGCAACGCAAGAAAAGGCGAAGTGCGAAGTATGCACCGCAGAAGAAGGTGCAGTGCGGGTGGCACGCAGCGCAGAAGAAGGCGCAGTGCGAGGTACGCAGTTCAGAAGAAGGCGCAGTGCAGGGGTACGCAGAGCAGCAAAAGGCGCAGTGTGAGGCACGCAATGCAGAAGAAGTCGCAGTGCAAGGTACGCAGAGTAGAAGAAGGTACAGTGCGCATCTGTGCAGTTTAGACTCAGAAGAGCTGTGGATGTTCGCAGGCCCCGCTTGGTGAAGTTGTGGACTTATCTTGAAACATTTGTTGTTTGTCTTTTATCTATTGCTACAGAGTTCTGGGTTTGGATTTCTGGTATTACTTTTCTGTTTACAGCATTCTGAAGAGTTGGGTGATTCATTGGTTGATTGAATAAGGAGATTGGGTGATTTGCATGTACTTGATGATTATTTTATCTTCTTTGATCCAGTTTGAAACTTCATGAAACGTGGTCCTAAAAGAAGTAAAAGAGCTAAGGGGGTTGTAGCTCCCTTCCAGGAGAGACTGGAAAACGAGAGAGAGTTGTAGCTCTCTGCAGGTTGCAGCCTGCATACTGGTAAAGGACTGCACCAGTACAAGATCATTGTAAAAAAGTTTCTAATTGAAAGAAGATAGAGACATATTACAGCAGGTGGTTTTCACCCACATTGGGTTTCCACCTTATATCTGGTGTTCTTTGGTGTGACTATCTGTTTTTCTTGTTCATGCTCATTATTATATGGTACTGACATACGAATTAATGATCAATGTCTGAAGATTAAATTAAAGTATAAATCAGGAAGACATTTTGAAAAGAATTTGATAATACTGATTCACCCCCCCTCTCAGTATTATTTCCAACATGGGATCATACAATAGCCACCAACCTGTTGACATCAATTCCCAACTCAAAAGGTTGAATCCCCTGTTTGACATCAATTCCAACACCATGTCGCTAATAGTTCCCCTACTTCAAGAATTTACATATGTATTCACACAACCCATGGGGATACCCCTCACATGCTCTATTGAACACACAATTGATCTTGTTCCTAGTTCTTCTTTTCCCAATGCCCCATCCTATGGCCATACTTATATATAACTAATTAGGAAGATTGTTTAGAAAACATAAAAAAACAAAAAAAAGGCATAAAAAAAAACAAAAAAATCGTTTTGGTTATTTAAGCCTAGACAAAGAGACGAAAAGGGTAGATATAGAAAACAAGATCCCCCAACTACTAAACCATTGGTGGGAGAAGAACCACCTACATTTTAATTAACTACACCAATTGCTGGAAAACCAACTTTGGAAGAGTTAGAGGAAAAAAAATGTTCAGGACAATGGTTAACGCTTTTTGAAAGACAAACTTTGTTAGCTTATGAAGTGAAGAGAAAACAAACACAGAAAACAAAGAGAAACAATAAAACCAATTTTTCATCCTATTCTTGAGAAACTAATTGATCAACCTATCCTTGAACAAATAAAACAAATTGAAGAAACACAATCTCAAATTGTTACTAAAAAATTTGAAATAACTATGAAAGAAATGGTAGAAGAAGGACACGAATCCAATATTCCTGGACTAACTCCAGAACAACAACAAGAATATGAAAGAAAACAAAGAGAATGAGTAAAGGAAAAGAGAAGAAGATGCTAAAAGAGAAAATGAAAATAAAAGAAGAGAAGATGGAGGAGAAGACAATGACCAAGAAGCTACTTTCAGATTTCCAATCTTAGACACTAGAGAAACCTTGGGAGAAGAATACAATAAAGGGCAGAATTTGAGAGATAAAGGATGGAATTTCTTTTTAGAAAAAGAGAGAAACGGGGCATTTGATAAATCTAAGGGAATTCCTAGGGATTGGATCAGAGAACCTTGGACAGAATTGGCCCTTATTACTCAAAAATACCTTACATGTGATGAAATATATAGTGTTGTACACTTATATCACATTAAATTACTTCAACACATCAAAGGAGATTTCACAATAAATATTCCCTATTTCCTTGCAAAATTTTTGATAAAAATGATTGAAGGACTGAAAGGAAAAACGGATAATCGAAAATTTAGTTACTACCATTAGGGGCTAATTAAGATGGTGGTTGAGTATCAGTTCAAGGATAGGGGAGAAACATGGGATAGTTTCTTGAACAAACACCACCTTGAAGAAATTTATAAGGAAGAATAATCAACAAAGATTGAGGAAACACCTGAGAGATTGCATCTTTCAAGAAACATTATGCAATCACCCTTGTATCCAAGGAAAAGGTCTAAAAAGAAACAAGAAGAAATTAGCCACTGAAAAGGAAAAATATATCATATCCATTCCAAGGATGCCAAGAAGGAAAACAATGGAAGAATCATATGAGAATGTTGAAGTAGAAATCCTGGAAGGATTTCCTCCTAGTACACATGAACAATCACCTCAAGAAATCATTGAAAAACTTGAAAAGGAAGCACAAGAAAAACTTCAAGTGTTAGAGAAAGATTCATGCTATGAATACATTGAAGGAGGATCATCATAATATGTAAAAGAGATTGAAGAAGCTTCCAAGGAAGGTCACAATGAAGAACATTCCAAGAAATTAAAAGACTTAACCACCCAGCTTAAAGTCAGTGAAATAATGGAAAGACACCTTGAGAAAGAAAACGAGATATACAAAGAAAAGAACAATAATATAGTGAAAGAAAAAAAAAAGACTCACAAAGAAAATGAAGAATTTAGAGACACAAAATATGTTGATTTCAAAACAAGCATACAGGTGGTTGAGAGAAAAGAAATTTTGGCAATATGAGAAACAAAAAGTGAAGAATGTCATCCACAAGGAAGAAGGACATGAGGGAATCGATGTCCTTTAGCAGGTAGCTCAGTAGGAAGATTCAACATCAGGGGGTAGAACCACAGGTGCATCAGTGGACAATCATCATGTTGGCATTATGTTTCAAGTGTTGTCCTTGATGGCAACTCACTCAGAGGTTGGTACAGGTGCTCAGAGGTTGGTACAGGTGATGGCAACTTAATCAGAGGACAGAGCTCAGTACAGCAGGACAAGAA